>CAJHNH020001125.1:264005-299005 GCA_905116865.2 Candidula unifasciata
CTGATAACCTAAGCACTTAATATATTTTATCCCCGCTCCCCCAGCTGTCTTGGGGGCCTATGATGCCCCCATATGTATGTAGTTCAAAATATAAACGATAATTAACCATAAAATTCCCCAGGTTGTTTCCGGGATCCCATTGTGCTTCAGAAGTCACTGGTATTTAGCATTCTTTGGATATGTTCTCCAGGTCATGCTGGTGTATTGGTAACGAGAAGACAGAAAGATATACCGGTTTTGTACCACTTGATGAGGAATCGATGTAGGACAAGCTAGATGTCATTTGAGAGCAATTGAACAGTGCGGAGGCACAACAGATGATTACGGTCTGTGGAGAATGGGGTTACGAGGAGTTACCAGGGGATCTGGCCGACGCTAATCCCTCAAGGGAAAGGTCGTAGGTCCGTTTCACGGCGATGGGGTCCAGTCCACAAGTGCAGCTTTTACGAAGATCCCTGGGAATCGTCACCGGAGCTACCGAGGTCGTGTTCTGTGCGACAATATCAGTAGGCAGCTAGCTGTTCTGTGAAGACAGACTGAGCCATATGAGATAAAACCTGTTGCAATTAAGTTTATTTTCTCACGTTTACCTTTGCCTTTACCCCTAATTCGTTGACTTCTACAACATGATTGTTAGAGTGGCAGTAGATCTATTCTGTATACCCCGCAATGGGCGTCCAGTACCCGTGCAGGAATTGCTGTATAAAATGTTGCGCCATGCCAAATGACTAACCAGACAGAGATATATGTATACATTACCAGATTTTTCCTTAACCCGAATTCTGCTGACTGCAGCAAACATTTGGCCGTTATCAAATGCGATTTCTATGTATCGGATTACCAATAGGCCTATCGCTGCATGAGCTCACAAGCCAGTCGGTCTGTTTTGTGCCAACGCAGCTGGAACGATACCGATTATTGTCGGCACGTAGACCTTGGCACCGCTTGTTTTTGTTCCCCTGTTAATGTCTGTATGGTTTGTGTTTTATTCTTCGGATATCTGTGCACGTCTGCTTCTACCAGAAGTGATGGAACCCAGGGGATTAGACACCTAGAGCTTCCCTCCCCGCCCCAAACAGCAGCTATCGTTGTGTGTACATATAATATTACTGGACAATTCTTTTATATTTTGATTACCCTCTCCCTCTCCCCCCCTCTCTCTCTCTCTCTCTCTCTCTCTCTCTCTCTCTCTTTCTCCCTCTCTCTCTCTCTCTCTCTCTCTCTCTCTCTCTCTCTCTCTCCATAAACCATCATTTGTAAACCCTTTAGCTCGGTACTACGGATACTGCAACCCTTAGGCCTTGATTCCATGATAGAAACCGTAAATCTGGGAGAATTGTGGTTTTTCTGCCTACCCCCCCCCCCCCCCCCCCCCACCCCCCCCCACCCCCCGGGCGTGACCCGGACCTGGAGTCGCGGCGAAGTCAGTTTTAAACAACTACGCTAGTGAGCCGAGCATACACACACACACATATACATATACATATATATATATACATATATATATATATATATATATATATATATATATATATATATATATATATATATATATATATATATATATATTAATAGCCTACATATTGCCACTCAGCATATTATTACTATTTACACTCTATCATTACTATCATTATTAGTATATTACTATATATATATAGTAATGACATCCCCCCCCCCCCTGGGGGGGAGGGGGGGGGGTACACCAGTGTTCTCGGTGTGTTGGCGCCCCGGCTTTCTGTGTACTTTTCTCTCTAAACACTTTCCTGGATAAGCTGCCGGTGAAGAAGTTGCCGGTAAAGTAGTTTTTATAAGGAGTAGAAAATTATAGGGAAGAGAAAAAGTTGGTAAGAAACAACAATTAGTTTATGTTAGCTTTACAAAATCGATCACAATAAACAAACAAATGCCGTTGCGGCGATTAGCCTTCATCAGCACATAAAGGACAACACAGTACACATACACAAATATTTGCCGGTAAAGTAGTTGAACCTTCCTAGAGTCAAAACGCAGCCACAATGGACTAGAGGCCACTTCGGTACCATGCTGTGGTCTTGCTGGCATTGGAATTCTTGTTAGTTGCATCTGCCTGCTGTACCCATTAACGAATGCCCTGATTATATCTTCTTTATATGTTCAACGAAGTGCCTGGTTGCTCTGCCGCGCAGTTTAAGAATTTTTGTATTTCAGAATTGTATGATAAACAGTTAGAAAGCAGGCAGAAGGGAGCAAATCGATCGATCGATTTTGCGGTGCTCAAAGATGATTGTCTGTACAGTTGAAAGAGTTCCCAGGATAGGAAAGTTTGTGATTCTTGTCTTGAAGTTGTTAAACCTGCAATTTTCGACTATAAAAGAAGACAAAAATTGCCAGCAATATGAGCAGTGGCTAAATTTAAAACAAATTAATAGTTGTTAACCACGCAATATGGTGAGACAAAAACGAAGACGACCCCATAATTCAGTGGCGAAGACATACATAATTTTTTTTTTGGGGGGGGGAGGGGGGGGGGCGCTCAAACGGATTAGGCCTTATTAAGGAGCATATTTGGTAAATTTCACGCTGGTCTTCCCATTATGCAGTGTTTGCCCCTTCATTCATGATTTTGAGGACGCGTCTTCATCGGGGGGGGGGGGGGGGAGGTAGGGGGGGGGGGGGGTGTCACAATTTTCAATTTCGTAAGACAAAGTTAAATAACCTAACAGGGCCCCATTCATATGTTAATTACTGACCTCTTTCCGGTGACTATACAGCCATCGCCAAGAGTATCCCCGCGCCGCTACGTAGCGGCGCGGAAATGGGAGAGCTAAACTAGATGGCTGGGACTCACGAGCAAATAAAATTGAGGAAGCTCTCGGTTGGTGGCGGTATAGTCGCCGGAAATAGGTCAGTAATTTGTTAGAAAATTGTGACACCCACTGATGTAGACGCGTCATCGGAAGCATGAGTAAAATTTACCGCATATTCTAACTACTACTACTACTACTACTACTACTACTACTACTACTACTACTACTACTACTACTACTACTACTACTACTACTACTACAACTACTACTACTACTACTACTACTACTACTACTACTACTACTACTACTACTACTACTACTACTACTACTACTACTACTACTACTACTACTACTACTACTACTACTACTACTACTACTACTACTACTACTACTACTACTACTACTACTGCTACTACAACTACTACTACTACTACTACTACTACTACTGCTACTACTTCTACTACTACTATTTATATGCGCTAAATGGGAAATAAACATGATAAATGCTGTAAGAAATAAAATGAAATGCACAGAAAACAACTTGAAGGAGAACTACCATACATGATTGTGATCGTGTTTATGTGTGTGTGTGTGTGGGTTGTGGGGGAGGTCGGATGCACGCATGGTCTAAACCTCTCACTGCATCCCCTCGACACCCCCCCCCCCCCCCACCCCCATCCCGAAAAAAAAAAACTTTTTGGTGTGAGCCACTAGCGTCTGAGACTCCTACACATTCTGGCGCCACGGCTAAATTTTGATGAGACCGCCAGATGGTGCAATCATGCCTTTACTAATCAGGAGGGTTCTTGATGATGGTTAGAACCAGTCAAAGCTAGAGCCGTTCCAACAGTTCTTGGTGTGGAAATCACTGTCGCTATGGGTTTTGATTCTCACGTCTGTCTGCGCCTCGCTCTAACATGCTCGTCTGAAATGAGGACACATGCCAGAACGGCCTTGGTAATACTTATTTTCGCTGTTAATTTGATATCCACATGTTTTTTAGGCATGATTCGGTTGAAATGGCTGCTGAGAATGGGGCAGAGTGTTTAAGTTTCGAACGCGGTGATGTCGGTTCTTAACTTATCGCAACTCTGTTTATATGAAGTGTGTTGTCCCTAACTAATTTAACCGTTAACGCGAAATGCAGCTGACTGAATGGTTAGAACGTCAAATTGTTCTTCAGAGACCAAAATTCGAATACCTGGTAAGGTGAGTGGAAATTATTTTTCTGTCAGGGCAAAATGTAGAGTTCCAACAATCTAACGTGACTAATCATAAGGTCTTAAATTCATAGGCTCAAGATTTCCACGTACTTGACCACCATAACATGGGGCACTAAGCTGAGGACCCTTTCTTAATTCAGCAGCCGAGAGAGATGATGACGGATGGACTGCGACGGCAGAACCGAGGGATGTCATCGGTGGAACTGATCCAGAGAAGACTGAGATTTGTGGAGATGCATGAATGCCTACGCGGCAGGGCATGTGATGATAATCAGCTGTTTGGCCATATGATGCTAGATTCGGTGTTTATAGACCAGGTGATTAGAGTCGTCATTACGCCGGCCATCTTTATTTCACATAGCATCACCTGGTACCCATTTAGGCTGGGTGGACCTGGAGCCTAGGTCAGTTCTGAGGAAACTAATCCGACTCGATACGGATTCGAACTCAAGACCGTTAAGCTAGGGAGCGTCTATCAACTTAATTGATCAATTAATTATGTGCCGTCACCAGAATGAAGGTTGGTTGCAATGGATCTCTAACGCGCTCTGTCTCTCATGCTGGTTTTACACTCTTTCAGTTAGATGTTCACCCATCACTTGATGTTGTCCTCCCACTTGTATCGTTGTCCGCCTCTTGCTATCTTGCCCTCGACCTTTCCCTCAAGCTTGATTTTTTAATGCGTGGTATGTGCCCACTACTCTACCGCAGGTCTCAATACTGTAATTTAAAAAAAAAAGTATTCTACGAGGGGAGCACACACAACAGGAACCTGCCAATCATCAGCAGAGGCCATCATTGAACACTTGTTTACGGCTCCTATCTCAAGTACTTTCCTGGGGCGGGGCACAACCGGCTCCAGCTGACGGGCCGTGCTGCTGATGTCACTGGGTCGGGCTAAAGATGCGTTAACGCAGCGGTTTTCAAACTGGGTGCAGAGGTTCCCTCGGATGCCGGAAGCGTATGCCAGGAGTGCCGCGACAATAATCAAGAGAAGTCGGCTAGAAATTGTGAAATAATTAAAGAAGGCAGGTGGAAACTTTAAAATTACAATTTAAGTTGTCTTCCCTCGGCACTGTAAAAAATAGTTTATTTCTTGTCTAAGAACCGCTGCGTTAACGCATAGATAGCCCGACCCGGTGACGTCAGCAGCACGGCCCCGTCAGCTGGAGCCGGTCGTGGGTGGGACCAGCTGCGTGACTAATCCCGGGCTTCGAGACTCTCCTGCATTCTCACTAGATGGTCGAACCATTTCATTCTTTGTCTGTCAATACAATCCAGACATGGTCTTATTCCAACTTTCTCTCTGATGCTGGAATTGGTAACCTTGTCTCTTCTCGTCTTACTGTTGACCTTGCGGAGACAGCGCATTTCACCACTTCTGCTTTATCAAAACGTAGCTCACAGCCTAAAGAAGCGACAACAGCTAATATATCAGCTTGCTCATTACCCTGTACACTCAAATGACATGGACAGAAATCCATGATATCTTCCTTTTCCAAAGAAGCCACCACTCTTCGCGTAGGACGCCAGATTCAAATTTCCGACACATGCTCTGCGAGTGCGATACAATGACGACATGGTGGGTTGTGCTGCCGTTACCGCCCCCGTCTCCATTATCATACTGGATGTTGTGACTTTATGCACGAGGCTCTCTGTTTTCAAAGTGACCATCACTTTTTGCAATAAAACCCCACCCACACTTGTTACCTTTCACTACAGACCCATCTGTGTGGATAACTACGTCTGATCTATGTGGATTTTCATTTGTCAGCCGTGGCGCTTAATACAGTCAAAAAAATTTAAGTTTTGAATAGAAAATGCTGTTTACAAACATTTGTCCTTGATGATCAGATCTTTTAGAAAGTCAGTATTTCTTCTTGGCCAGTAATAATCTAAGAATCTTTCTATAGCACTTCAGTTCAAAAGCCAATATTTTCTTACATAATAACTGTGAGATAGTCCAGGCACCCATACGTATATTGCTACAGGGAAGGTACATGGCCTCAAAAGTTTGACCTTGATTCACTTTTGTTGCTGGGGCTTGAGCATAGTCTTTAATGCCGTTTAATCTTTGCAGGTTTTTAAAAAAAACTGAGAACAATATAACTAGAATGTATTTACAGGGGCATATAAATAAAGGACAACTAGAAACACACGGAGAAGGGAGCTGGAAAGTAAAGTTAAAAAGATGGTGAGGACATGGGGAGAGCTGTATGCGATAGCGAAGGATAGAACGACTTTGGACCACTGGGGGACAGAAAAGCAGAAGAATCTTAGCTTTGCTATGGCTTTGTGAATACTGCGCTTTAAGACCCGTCTCTTCTGCGGCATGACTCTTGTAAACTAACCGAAAACCACGAAAATTGCCTTTTCCTAAACAACCATGAAAATCTAACTCTTCTTTGTCCAGGCTATGACACGCATTCATCATAGCTATGTTGCAGATACTTTACAGAACGTCGCTATCATCACGGTCTGCATGAGAGAAACTCGGCCTCTCGCCAGCTCTCCTAGCTCGTGTATTTTCATTTTTAAGGAGTCACTTGTATCCTTTGCCCATCTTCGTGTTGATCAATCCCTGCCCATCCTTCCTGGTATCATGCATTCTGCCATTATTATTATTATTATTTTTCAGTCCGCCATGGCGCTTAATCTGACCAAAATATTTCAGGTTCTGAAACAAAATGCTGTTTTTTAGCCAGTCTTTTTTGATGTTTAGATCTCTTTAAATAACCAGCAGTTTCATAGATTCACCCTTATCACAATCATTATGATTATAACTATCCCAGTTTCATAATATTGGGTGCCGCTGGGTCACTAGTTGCTATTGACTCTCTAAGTAGTTCCCGTCTCCCCTATCAGAGGCAATGAAGCTCGCATGTCTGAGACTTGTCCAAGCAGCCAAATTCTATGCTTGGATTTTTCCTGGTCTGTTTTTTTCTCGCCTTCTTTTTAAACTCACTGACTGACTGAATTTCTACCCCACCAGGACATCACACAAGCGATAAACACCCAATGACACAAAGTGCCACCACGTGGATGAGGATCACCGTGGAGAGGTCCCAGAAACCGCGTTCAGACAATTGGCCATATTTATGTCCTGCCTATATTGCGGCCCCTGGCAAAACCAGGGTGGGGTTTCAAATGACAAAAAATTGCGTCCTAAAAAGGACGAAACCGAATATAATGATCTCAGACAATAGTCTTGTTTTATAGAGACCGGTAGATCTTGTTCCATATTGGTCGTCCTCTGTTTCTTTGCTTTCTCTCTTACAGCTGCAGGTGTCGAAGGAGATATACAGATCTGCTTCTTGCTCAACTGGCTGCCTCGACCGTGGACACATCTTGCTATTGTAGGTTTTCTATGATGTTATCTTTTCACCTTGTACTTGGTTTCTATCGGCGTCTGTGGCTTAGGGGTTGCGAACGAGCTACGTAATGCCGCGGTTCCGGGTTGGATCCCAGCCGCGAACGATTTTTCTTGCCTTTGATTGGACAGTGGTACCAAGAGCCGACCGTTTAGTTGCAATGGCAAAGTACTGGACACAAAATTTGCCTAGAAAAACAAAAACTTCAACAACAACGCCACCCTCCCCCCCCCCCCCCCCCCAAAAAAAAAAAACCTGGGGTTGGTTCTGCGACGTCCTGTAAAGGATACGCAACTAACTAACTTGGCCTACGCCGTGCTCTGTGTCCTTTTCCTTTTTCTAATGTGTGTCTTTGATTGTATGGCGTCCCAAGGTATTGTCTCCAAGTAGGCAAAGCATTTCTAATGTCGGCACCATTACATGTTCCCTACTGTTGTTAAAACAGGTTTCAGTGGCCAATACGTTGACTGATAATGCGGCGAGCTTTGTGATTGTTAATGGGATCTCTGAATTATATATACGGAATCGCTTGTACAGTGATATAGTATCTTCATTTTAAGTTGGGATAAGTTTTAGATCACACATACGCAATAGTACTGGTAGGAGTTTCCTTGCAGTTTAAGAACTCGTACAACGGGTCAGAATAATCTTACAATATTATATTCTAATTTCTTCTTCTTCTTTCATACGCATGAAATAGATTATACATAACTGCAATGTTATCTCTGTTATAAACCTACTGTCTAATGCTTATATATATATTTATACACCACAAATTACGTAGTTATTGACTGGAATCAAAGGCTTTTTGTGTCTTTTCTGTATGGTTAGTTATAAAGTTGAAAAGACTTTATCTACAGCTATTTCCTGAAAGAAGATACAATTAGTCTTTGCCTCCCCCTCCCCCCCCCACCCACTCCTTCCTTTTGGGGTGGGGCTAGCCAAGGAAAGACACCGCCAAAAATGTATTCCTAATCCACCAGACAGTGCGCACTTCAAAGATAAATGATGGTAAACATAATTCGTTGCATGCTCTTTCATCTTTTTGTGACAGTGAAGGAAAGACGTCGTGAATATATGTAATCTACCAGAAAATGCAAACTTTAAAAAAAAAAAAAAAACATTAAATGTAATTTGTTGCATTTTTTTTAATGTTTGTCAGCAGTGAGTGGAAAGATTTGTGCGCGTGTGAGCACTTGTTATTATAATAGTTCCCAGCCCAACCCAGACTTCTCTTACTATGTAACCGTCAGGTGTTCTCAAGTATCTGTTCTGCAGGGCTGAACGCGGTTTCTGGGACTTGTACCTGTTTGAATCTCATCCTTGAGCTATTCATCCTACAAACTGTAATCCTGGAGGGTGGGAGTGTATCCTAACAGACTGGATTCGAGAGATTCATTGCCTCGTGCTTTATCCCATACCACTCAGTCTCTCTCCGCAGACCAACTAGTTGACTGCTGATATTGTGGTACAAAGCACAAACATCGCAGCCCCGACGACTATATCCAGGAATAAGAAGGCGAGTGCGAGACAAACGGTTTGACCACTATGTTACAGGACCCCCATACAGTTTGGCTAAAACACTTTTAAAAACAGTTTAATTATCCAACATACATTTAGTGTTAAAAACAAAAGTTAAAGAAACGCGAAGTTATTATATAATGTTCCTTTAGTAGTAAAGTGCCATTCTAGCACTGTAAGAATTTGCACCAATCAGATAGAAATAGATGCACTGGTTCAAGGCTGTTTTCTTACACTACACAAAACCAGTAATAAGGATACTTTTTTCTTCCGCATTACTGTCACAGACATGTTTGGTGCGCACCATCTGCTTTTATTAGTCATGACGGGTATTGATAGGTACTTATATAAGTGATGAAAGAAGTAAACAAAGAAAAGTAAGAACATTATTTAAAAATTGTAATCTTCTTCTTTTTATTTTTTTCTTCCCCTTTGAACCTCGGTGAAGTTTCGCAGGGAGATGTAATGTTCGTTGATGAGCTCTGTCAAGAGCACTATTAAGATTGATGTTTATTTGTTAGGATGTTCGTAATATAATCACTTCATTTTTTCGAGGTCTTCCGCTCGCTCTATACACGTGGTAACGTTTCAGTGTGGCTAGCTGTGGTATATAGTAACAGGGAATTCTTGTTAGGTGTCCAAACCACTTTTTTTTTTTGTTTTTTGTTCTTTAATGACTTGTAAGACTGGTCTTCCTAGCATTCGTTTGTTTTCGTTTTCTGTCTTTCCTTAAAACTCCTGCAGCTTCTAAGGCATTTCCTCTCTGTTATCACAATTTTACATTCATTAGAGGATTTAAGTGTCCGGGTCTGGCACTGATAGCACAGTTTTGGCCAAAAAATTGTTCTGATAAGATTCACTTTAGTACTCCGGGGTATTTGCTTATGTGTCAACAGGGGAGATAGTTGCCCTAATACTTGATTAGCTTTGGTACATTTCGAGATAATAGCTCTGTCCAGTTTTTCCATCGGATGTGAAAATTCTCGAGCTTTCTCAGTCCTGTTTACCATCGGATGTGAAAATTGCTCCCAAATACATGAATTCCTCTATTTGTCTTAAGGTGTTATTTTTTAACTTAATTTCTAAATTTTCTTTTTGTCTTCCTATCACCACTGTCTCTGCCTTCGAAGTGTTTATTCTCATATTAAATAATCCCCTTTGTTATTAATTTGATTTAGGTGGCTCTGTAGGCATTGCATACTTTCTGCTATGAGTGCCTTGTCGTCGGCGAATAGTAATTCTGTAATATCTTTTTTATGATTAAAGTTCGTTTCCTTACATAAAGTATCCATGTATGTTATAAAAAGAAGAGGCGACATTACACAGCCCTGACACATAAACCAAAGTTCAATATAAAAGTTATTGACAATCCTGCCTTCGATCTTGTGCAACAGTTACTGCGCGTGTACAGGCTTTTGCCAAAATTAATAAGATGATTGCTGATTCCCTTTTCCCTCATTTAATCCCACAACATTTTCCTGTCGATTATATCGAAGATTTTTCCTGGTCTATGAATGTCAACAAACATGTCGTATCGTGTTCCGTTGCTTTCTCTGATAGCTGTCTCAGTGCATAGATGGCATCTGTGCAACTTCTATTTCCCCGAAAGCCTATCTGTGCTTCTGAAAGTTGATACTCTATCACTGGTCTTAGCCTTCTTTCGATAATCTTAGCATACATTTTTTAGTGTGATCGAGAAGCGATATTCCTCTGTAATTAGTACAGTCCATCTTACTTCTTTTATTTTTTTCATAGCAGGACAATGACAGCGGTTTGCCAGCGATAGTGTTTCTTGATTTTTCTCATGCCACCTGAAATATTATCTTAAACCATGTTGCTCCCTTGATGGCCTCAGCAGGTAGATCATCAATACCTGTCACTTTAAGTCTAAGGGCGGTATGAAAGACATATTCTACTTCATCTTATAATATACTTGGCTCTAGTTCCTCTGCCGTTAGTTCAGAGTTGTTATTATGTTCTTTACTGCTTTCATCTGTTTCATTGCATCACATTAATGTTTCAAAGTAATTACTCCTCCTTGCTAAAATTGTATTAGGTTCTATTAAAGGTTGGCCTTCTTCGTCATTTATAATTTCTGTTGGGTTATATTCTTAATTCCTGTATCTCATGCCTTTGACTTTTTTTGAAACATTTTTTGTTTTTCAAATGTAGTAGTTTTTCACTACTGTTCTTTCTTCTTCAGCCAGCTTGGTTCCAAACTTTTCCCATGATCTCTTTTTGCCTGTCTGATAGTTCTATTTACTTTTCTTCTAATTATTCTGTATATTATGTAATTCTCTTCAGTTTTGCTTCCTAGCAAATGCCATAGGCTTACTTTTTATTGCTCCCAATTCCCTTATTTCTTCTGACCACCATGTTGAGAGCTTACGCCCTACGTTACCTTTCATTTTAGTTCCACATATTTATTGTGCTATTTTCAAAGTGGTGTCTCTGAAATTCACCCATTCTGTATTTACCCCACGTTTTTTTTTGTGGAAGCTGTTCATAATTTTCCTGTTATTTTTGCGGAAATGCTTGCCTATTTTCTTCATACTAGCTCTTTTAATTTAATTATGTCACTTTTGTGAAATTTCTTTCTTGTTTGATAACTTATCTTGACTATTCTGTCAAACTTCACCATCATATAATCTGTATCTATACACAAGTTTGGTGTAACTCTCGAATCTGCAACTTCCCGAAAGTCTCATTTTCTTATCAAGATGTAATCATTCTGACTCTTAGTATCTGGAACATTCCATTTATACCATGTAAAAACTTGTGAAGCTCTAACCATTTAATGTACAGTTGCAATGATTCGAACCTGTTATCCGATCTAATATTTTTTTTATAGCTCGCTCGTAAAAGAGCTGTTGACACCTCGTGTGTGGTTACCAGCTTTGATGCGATATCTAAGTCTTTCAAAAAAGCTACTAATGAAAACAAAAACGTCATCGGTAACTTTGCTTCATATATACAGTAAAAATTTGATTATCTGTCACTCATTTCACAGCCAGTTCTGTTATCTGTGGTCGTCTATAAATATTTTCTAGCATGACTAGCTTTGAAGAAGAAGAAACTGATGAAACGATGTTATCAAAGTACATACACTCAGTGTTGCCACTTTCCTTTGACAAAAAACATCCAAAACGGAGTTAAAAATATCTTAAAACATCTGAATTCGCGTGGAAAACATCTAGAAAAAACATCCAATTAGAAAGAGTCATACATTTCATAGCATTTGATAAGACTTACCCTATAGAATCATGTCCTCACCTTTACTGAAGTCTGCCTTACAAGATCCACAGGATAAACTTAGCTTGGATGATAAAGTTGGAGCTTCAGATCCAAAATGACTATGGTATACTTTGGCTGTTTCAATTTCTTTTTATACCCAATCAGGGAGCTGATAAGTGGAACAGCCTTTTCCTACTCTTATCAGGTCGAATTTTGTTGTCAAGATAGCATTTAAGAGGTCAAATTTCATCCTGTTTCTTAGGTTAGATTTGATAAATTCACTCCAAATGAAAAAAATTATAGAAAAACATCTACCATCTAAACGTCAAAAACGTCATCTAAATGCAGGGAAAGCATTTAAATCTGGATGTAAAACATCCAAAGTGGCAACACTGCATCCACTAGTTTGAAATGCAAGAGGAGACAATTGCAACACAGGCCCCACTTCTGCTTATGCGGAATAACATCGCCAAGCATCAAAGACACAGAAGGAGGTGACAGTTATTGTAAAGTAATGCAGGTTTGATAGACCATAAAAAGCATGTCGTGAAAAGCTACTAAGTAGGGATTTTTTCTCGGAAGTCGGAGCACATCCGCCTAAGAGGCGAGGAACCAACAGTCTGCGTACACGTTAATGAGATCAGTACAGCAGATGGGCAAGCAGAATTCATGTTCTTGAACAACACAAGTCCATATATGGGCGAACAAACATAACTTTTTTGCCGAAGTCTACACCGAAGATAGAAAAAAAAATTGCTTGATGCCCTCTTGAAACATCCTTGCGACACTCCCCCCTCCCCTCACACCTCCCCCTCCCCCACCCCTTTCCCACCCAACACCACCGCCAGCAGCAGGTTGAAAAACCAGTTTAATTTGCGTATATTATCTGCCTGTTAGTTCCACCATATTCCCTCTAGAGCCCGCCCATATACACACTAACCCACTTCTGATTGGCAGTTCCTGAGCCGCGTGTCTTCGCACACTGCTACGTAGGTGTTCTGCAGTGCCGTTGATATCGCGTGTAGTATATTTCAGCACGTCAGCGCTTTTAACACTGCAAAAACATGAATAAACTGGGCCTTACACACAACCTCCCTAAAGAGTACTGCAACCTACGTCACAGGCATTCTTTTTCTCGGAAGAAAAGCGTAAATGCAAGACAAGCCAGAAAGCGACACACCCGTAACTTCCCGGAAAGTAGACCAGTCCAAACAAGTTACCAATGGAGCGTAACCTATTCTGTTTGGGGAGATTAACGTCGAACTTAATCACCTGCCTACATACCTCTCCGTGTCTGGCCCTCTCTCACTTCATTGCGCAGGATTTTGTTCTGTATCCCCCTCTTCGTTGTCCACACCCACTCAACGTTTGTTTTTATGTATGCAGATTTTTATCGCTCTCTTATCTCCAATTTTTTATACGTAGGGAATTATTTCAACTAAATCTAAAATGCTTCACATAAACTGCACACTATCCGTGTGGATTAACAACCCTGAAGAGAGTAATAACCCATACATAACGATCTCAAGTATAGCCATCAACTGTTTTCTTATTCACTTATGTGCCATAGTTGGAACATTTGGAAATGCCGTAGCTATAATTATCTTATCCCGGAAGACGTTCACAGACACAAGTAGTGTTATATTATTGTCAATGGCTGCTTGCGATCTGTTTTTCTTGGTAAATCTTTCTGTTTGTAAATTGAACTGTATTATAAACATGATTAATCCAGTAATAGCCGAGATTTACTATCCCTATATCGTATCGTTCATTCGCCGACCCAGTCGCCTGGCTATGTTTTTAAGTGTTAGCCACACAGTTGTCATCTCATGCGAGAGGTTACTATCTGTGTTTTTCCCTCTTCACGTTTCTCAGTGGATCACCCGGAAAACAACAAAGCGCATTCTAGTCTTTATTTATTGTGCTTGGACAGCCTATGTTACCCCATATGCAGTTTTCAACTATCAAATAGAGTGGACGTTCAACAGTAACTACAACCAAACAATGCCTACGTTTCGGGAAACTCAATGGTTTCTTGAGAATAAACCAGTATTCGATCTACTGACTCATATTGTTATTAATAATATTACCGTGTTGTTTACTGTTATAGTTGCGGTCAACAGCTGTGCGATTTCCTACAGACTAAATACTGTGTCAAAACAACGCAAATTAATCACTTCAACAAACAAGAATAGAAGTCAAATCGACGTGAAAGCTTCTCGAATGTTACTGGCTGTTTGTGTTGTGTATAATGTTTGTAACATTCCTAGTTCTGCAATCTATCTCCATTTTAACATAGACTCGTCACTAGAGCCGTCTAATAAGCTCTACATGCTGCTGAGTGATCTAGAAGAAATGATGATGGCAATAAATGCTGCGGCCAACTTCTTCGTGTACACTTTTATGTCTGGAAGATTTTATCGGTCTGTGCTTCGTCTGATTGGCTGTGGCAGACTGGTAAAATAAAGCTGAATGATAAAATAATCAACTAAATGGTAATTTTCACGACTTTAATTGTCAAAAAGAGGAAAATACAATTGGTACAGACATGTAATGAGATCTAACGGCCACTCAGAAACAATACCACAGGATTCAGTAAAAGGGAAAGAGGAGAAAACCATGAAAGACCTGCAGACAGAATTTGACTGATTAGACATTGCGTAGGCATGCAGTCATGAAGTCCGTCGCATCTGACCGTCAACGGTGGAGGGAGCTGATCAGATAGTCAACATCAGCCGGTGACCCAGAAACCTGCGATGATGATGATGAGTTGTGATCAGTAGTGCAATATGTTAAAGACTAAATGCTGTTTCAGAATAACGATGTGGCAGACAGGTAAAATAAATCTCAACGGTAATGTTACATATTGTAGCAGCCATCGTCAGTGCAAAACAGTACAGACTAAATACTGATTCAAAATAACGACTTTTCATGATCTCAGCAAATATGTTAAACAAAGACTGGTGATTAAAAAGGACCATTATCACAGCACTCCAGTGACGTCTATTAGAAGCTTCGATTTTCTCTTCATAGCTCCACTAGTTTGAAAGACTAGACTGATCACGCCCTCTCTGTATTGATCAACTAAACATCTTCTGCTCTTAGTGAAATAAATGTATGTCTGCTCCAGGCTGTCATTTCCACAACCTTGGTCACCGTAAGGAGTTATCCTTATCGCTGTAATTGTCTTTGCTTAATGTATGGCATTGATGTCATAATGAACATCAGTCTTAATAGTGCTCTTGACAGAGCTCATTAACGAACATTACATCTCCCCCCGACACTTCGATGAGGTACAAGGTGGAAGAGAAGAAGAAGAGAAGATTGATGCCATCGCCTTTGCACAGTTCTGGACCATTAACGATAACTGCGGTATCTGTTGATAATCCACACGTTCTTAGCTTCGAACACCTGCATCAGCCGGCTCACAGCAAAAATGCTGACCAGCTAATCATCTAATCGATGCGATAACTGTCGGTGTTGTGTATACTTTTTGAAACGCTCTTAGTTCTTAAAAATTTTATAAACAGTCCAATACAGAGGTTTTATATGAGCAAACCCAAGCTAGTGAGTTGTTCCACAGGAATTGGGGGGGGGGGGGGGGGGGGGAATCGTCCACATAAATCAAAGTGTCGAATAACAAAAGAAGACATTCACCAACAGCTGATAATTTAGAGTCCAAGGAACAACTCAACAACTCAGGCCAAAATACGACGCGATTAGGCGTTCATTCATCCTTCCTGACTTTTCAGTCAAGAGGGTACTGTAGCTTTTCTAGAGCAACACAGCGTTTTGGGGCCACCGCAAAATGTTAAGAAGTCTGAAGCCACGGGTCGTAGAATGCACTCTCTCGTGGGACCTATGCTGAGGCCATCCTATAGGGGTGTTGGAGTTAGGGCCAGTTGTAGATGTTATGGGGCCGTGAAAAGTGGCGGTAACGTTGTATAATTTTGAACGAGGGATATCGCCCGTAATAGTGTAGAAGACTATGCAACCTGACACCCCTGTAAGATAAAGTCACGTGTGTGAAAGGTTAGGACGCATAAATAAACGGCCAGTCATGGTGTCCCTGGGTCTAAAAACGTGAGCTGTACCGCGTCCAAATATCAATGTGATGGCTGACGCCGTTTAATCGTGATGATGTCTGCAATTTTTAGGTCACTTGTTGGACAAGGCTCAATTGAGATCATTCTCCACATTTATTTAACAACGCTTTTTTTTTTAATATGCAACTTTTAGTTTATAATCAAAATGGATTTTATTATGACAGGTAATTAAAAGTATACATGCACTCAATTTCAAACTTGTTTGACGGCTTGGTTTCAGACTACTGGTGTATTATTTAACAAAATAATTTGTTCCATAGCGAAATATTCATATCTGGATGCTCCTGGCTGTATCCCCATATCTAGCAATCTAGACGGGGATATGGAGTTTCACTTATCGCAGACATCAAGCCACTATACTACTGCAGATCCATACCGACTAAAGCTTCCGAATATACTCATTTAGTCCCAAACAAGCAATTCTCAACTTTGTCTGTCTGGAGATTATATGGCCTAAAATAATAAAGGCCTGTGTCGAACATGTTTTAAATCATACTTTTGTTTCAGAAAAGTAGTTTAGTGACACCTGGGAGATAATACATCAGTATTACAAGCGGGAAGGGAGCACGAAGTTGATGCAAACCTATCATGTAGGGAAACAATAATAATTGCAATTGTTGTAGCTCTTTTCGACACTAAATATAAGGTCTGGAGATGTAAACTAGCGTCATTGCACACGGTTATAAACCATAACTGCTCTGCCACCAGTAGGGACAGCTGATAAGAAAATGTTCGCCTGTGTCGCCGTCCGCACGCCACTCCGTAGCTACAGCGACGTTCCTCCATTTACCCCAGAGTGTTTACTCTGGTACCCATTACATAGAGGCTTGGTGAACCCCGGAAACCGCCTGGTTTCAAACACCAGCCGTGGGCTGCAGCGAGTCGCAGCTGGATTTGAAAACTAGTCTCCCATCGACTGCGCTAACGCGTCCCCAACACTGATATTCTTAACTGGTCTAAGGGAAGCAAATCGCGAAAATTGCTTGTCTTTCTATAGCTGCTTTATCCGTGTCCGTTTTTTTTCCTTCTGTTTTTTCCTCACCGGCTATAAACCGCGGAAAAAAATTTCAGATTCATTGTCCACTGCATAACCGTTTTACAATTTGTTCCCCGTTTTTTTTTTACAGACGGTAAGGTAGGTTCCTAACTACGTTTTAACTAAACACCTCTAATTACTCATGTGTAACGATATGATTGCTAGGGAAAATGATTATTTGTTCGTAATAGCTAGTAATCTCCTTGTAGGATGCAATTTTTCTTTATTTTGAAGCCCCACTCTGGCTCTTGCCCGGGGCCGCAATATAGCTCGGCCATAAATATTGTCTAATGGCTGAACGCGGTTTCCTGGACCTCTCCACTGGTGATCCTCATCCACATGGTAGTACTTTGTGTTATCGGGTGTTAATAGCCTGTGTGATGTCCTAGTTGGGTAAAATGTACTACTACTACTACAATCAGTTGTCCCCAGGTGTGCAATTTTTCGTTATTTGAAGCCCCACCCTGGCTTCTGCCAGGGACCCTGAATATAGCTGGGGGTATAAATATGGCCTAGCCATAGATATAGCCTAACGGCTATAGGGGGCTTCTGTGACCTCTCAACGAGTTATCCTCATCCGCATGATGGTACTTTGTGTTACCGGGTGTTTCTCGCTTGTCTGATGTCCTGGTGGGGTAAAAAGTCAGTCAGTGTCTATTTTACAGCCGACACTGGGTCCTGGAACGCACACAAGGGAGTATTCTAATCAGTGGAGGAGAGGCAAGCCGAATGGTTAAGAACACATGGCTCTCATGAGGGAGATCAAATCACCTGTAAGGCTTGTGGATAGTTATATATTTCCTGTCGGGGGCAAAAATAAAATCCTAAAGTGCACAGCACTAGCTATGCGGGTGTAAATCCTCAGGTTCAAAGACCCCACTACCTAGTAAATACAGGCAGTGGTGGTTGTTTCACGGCAGTTTTAAGTTTCACTCCTAAGAGAATAACAGTTGTAGTTCACGCTGGGAAAGCTGGAATGTGAAAGAGGCAAAGGGGTATTCATATTTAAGATGCTGGGCAGTTTGACAGGAAGGCCAAGGGAGATTATTTGTGCCGCAAATTGTTGAAAATAAACGAGACAGAAGGCTGGGAAAAGATATGACTACCGGCGGCATATGGCATGGAGTGTAAGAAGAAGTCCATGTGGCAGACCATGAAGGCTAGTTGCGTATCCTTTACAGGACGTTGCAGATCCAACCCCAGCTACCCCTGGCTGTTGTGTGGTTTCTGTAGTCAAATTTACGCCTAGTAGTTTGCCATTACCTCTGGACGGTCGGCGCCCTGATACCACTGTCGAAACCAACGCAAGACAAATCGTCTGCAGCTGGGATCGAACCCGGCAAATAATATACAACCAGACCTACGGAGTTCGTGGCTTAGACGTTGCGAACGTCCTTCGTAATGCGGGGGTGACGGATTGGATCCCAGCTGCGGACGATTTGTCTTGCCTTGGTTTCGACCGTGGTACCGAGAGCTGACCGTTTAGGAAGCAATGGCAAACTACTGAACGTAAAATTTGCCTAGAAAAACCACAATAACCAAAACATGCTGGGGCTGTTTTGCAACCTCCTGTAAAGGATACGCAACCAGCAGAGCTACAGACAACTGGAGTCGCCTATTGAAAAGAGATGACCAGTCGTAAAGATGAAATGAAACATGTGGTATCCGCAGTAAAGAACGTCAAGGGCTTAGAATGCTGAAAAAGAAAGTGAAAAAGAGTCGGCCTAGAATAATTGGTGTGATCATTATAACACTTCCACTTTAACATATGATTGGCAATAAACTGTGTCTTCTTTTAGTTTTTATAAATGTGTTGCTGCTAACACCAACTTGAGAACCCTTGGTAGGTTACTGGAGGGGGAAAAAAGGGGGCGGGGGGTAATATGTTGACTGCAGTGATGTACTGATGTCAGTTTATTTAGCGACTGATTGATTGATTGATTCATTCATTTATGATTGCATTTATTTTTAATTAGATCCATCATTCATTCATTGGATCGTTTATGCGTTTATTGATGCATTCATTCTTTATTCTTCTTAATTCACATATTCGTTTATTTAGTTCATTCAGTAAATTAATTAACGTTTTCTTAAATTTGGTCCACCAATGATTTATTCCATCATTCAATTAATTCCTTCATTAGTTCATTCATTTATTCCTTCATGCTTTCTTAGACCTATTAAATCATTTAATTGATGTTGCAAACCGCTGACAGACAAATAAACTTACAACAGACTTGTAAAACTTTTCAGACAAGAGAATATACACAAAAAAGTTGGCGGCCGCGTTGACTGCCAGCATCAGTTCCTCAACATTATTCAGTAAAACGAACAGTTGATTTGGCGGTTTCATGTCAGGATCTGCAAAGAAATAAATGTAGATAGAAAACCCAGGCAGATTGCAAAAGCTAAACACAACACAGACGACAAGGAGCATTCGAGAAATTTTCACCTCTCGTCTATTTCCGGCTGACGACTTGGAGGTAATCGATGAACGATGTCGTAAAGCATAATGCAACTGATAGGTAATTGCACAACAGTTAGCAGCTACCACAGCAGATAATGATCCAATGACTCCGTTGATAATTTCAGAAATTACCGTGAATATTGGTTTATTTTGAACAAACCACTGGGTTTCTCTCAAAGCAGGGAGCATTAAGGTGTAATTATTTGTTAAAGCCCATTCTATTTCGTAATTAGCAACAGTATAGGGCAGGAAAGAAACGATCCAAAAGAAATATACACATGTAAGAATTGTAAGAATGGTAGCCTCGGTTATCCAATGCGAAACTTGAAAAGGATAAAATACAGCCAGTAGTCGCTCAAATGAGATAACAACAACATGTGTAAAGCTAATAAATGCCGCCATACGACCAGGCCGCCGGACGTAACCAAATATGTATGGATAGTACATTTGCGCCAGGACAGGATCGTATCTAAAAATGATGCAGTCTAGTTTACAAACAAAAAGATTGACAAGAAAAAGTAGGTCCCATACAGCCATTGATATCAATAAAATACTACTAGTGTCCTTGACTTTGCTTCGGGATAAGATAAATATTGTAATGATATTTCCAAAGGAACCGATGATAACTGCAATGTTTACAAGAAAACAGTTGATGATTATGTTGATGGTGGTTATAGTTGGACTGTTATCTTTATGGTGGACAGCCTGGCCTGGTTGTAGGGTGCTACAGCAGCCATTTTGTTCTGACATTGTGATCATGCTTATGGTAATTGTCAGCTTTGTTTTAGACTAAACTAGTGTACCTCTAATGACTGCAGAAATATATACGTGGCACTGGCAAATGTGCCTCCAATGAATGAAGAAATATATACGTGGCACTGACAAATGTACCTTCAATGACTGCAGAAATATATACGTGGCACTGACAAATGTACCTTCAATGACTGCAGAAATATATACGTGGCACTGACAAATGTACCTTCAATGAATGAAGAAATATATACGTGGCACTGACAAATGTACCTTCAATGAATGCAGAAATATATACGTGGCACTGACAAATTTGCCTACGGTAATTCTTTCTTCAGAACAAACTGGCCGCTACACAACAAACACGAAAAAAGGCAAGTCGTAGATATCATTTCAAATTACATTAGTACCATTGATAATGTAGCTCTGAGTTGGCTGCTGAAGATGGGGATGTGGTGCCTATGCAAAGGGTTCGTTAGCTGAGTTAGCCTCAGTTTCGCTATGCTGAAGATTGGCTATTCCCAACGGCTTTAGAAGTACACTTTTTCCAGTCACACTGTATTATAGTAATTCTATGGTAATTATTTCTTCAGAATATCATTCAGATGTGCCGACATGTAATCCCTAGACAAAAGGCAACAGGAACATATAATCAGACTGACATTTTTAGTATTGGAACTCTGCTTTTGCTGCTGAAGGCGTGGATGAAGTGTCTATGGGAATGGCCCGAGAGCTGTGTCTCAACTTTAGTTCATTGTACTCAACTTTATTGATGTAACCTATGGTGCTACTTCACTGGTCTGAGACGACTGTGACCGTATTCGGAAGTTATGGTTTCAAGCCTCTACAACCGACCTGGCTAACGATGACACGTTTTTAATGGTGCCTAGTCAGTCATGCATCTAAGTGCACTTGTATCCAAAGGAGGTGACGGGTTCGATTTCCAGGATGGAACTATATCTTTCGACTTTGAAGTTGTCTAATACGTCTTTCTGCCTCTCTGTTTCTTTCTATATCCTGATCAACAAATGTTAACTTGTTTATCAGCTTTGTTACAGTCTGAACTTTATCGTATTAGCTTCAATTGATGAACCCTGCTTAGAGTAATTATGTCATCACAACTCCAGCAGATCAGGCCGTATTCAATGCTTAGGGATAAGAAAAGGTGAGCAGTTAACCAGACTGCTAGTAACACAGCTAGTATAAGCACTCTCTGTTGTGTGCCAAAAGTAGGTCACACCCGTAATTTATGGCTCGAGAGCTGCTATGTTGATCTTTGCCTAATTAAATATATTAGCTTCGTCCTCAGCGATCATGAAGAACTTTAAAAGCAGTACGTTTTTGCGTTCTCAAATTACGACATTTTTGATTTAATAGTATAATCGACTTTATATTTATACAGCCAGGATCGAATTACATAAGCCATGTTGGAGATTGATTTCAAGAAACATCACTAACCTAAAGATCACAGACCAGAAATAGCGTAATTTTCAGCTTTTGTCAGGAGGAGGTGTGTACTTACTTAAACACTGGAGTAAAGTACCGCATTATTTCACTCGTTTAGTATCAGTATAATCACAAAACGAGTATACATTGAAAGCAATTTATCGTTACTGGTATTGAATGGGAAAACAAGGCGGCTTATACCCTTTCATATTTTAACGAAACAATTCCTTTAAATGTATTATATTTGCAGAACTTAATCATGGCACCAAATGTCTTTCGTGTTAGACCTAATATGTATTTTAGGGAGGTAAAATGACTCTTATAATGTCAATACCCACACAAGACTGTTAGGTACACATGTGAAGTAACTGTGTGGCTGCTGCGTGTACCCTAATGATGACTTCTTTAAAGTTTGAACCTGGGAATCTGGAATTAGCCTTATTGGTTTATCATCCAGGATGTGACGTTCTGAAACGCGGTGTAGGTCTTTAGTTTAGGTAGCACATACAGTACCCAAGGTACCTCTACTGACTGCTTCCATGAGACAGTCTCCTGTTCTTGTCCTTGAAGACGGCACAGACGTGATTCACTAGGTTTCACTTAAAGGTCATGTAATCGTAACACAGAACCAGGGTCCTAAGCTTCACAAAAGGAGACCGTGGCAGCAAAAAAGACCACTGGAATGGCTGAGTACTCAAGAATTCACACGTGCGTGCATACTAAGCAACAAAGAATATTACCAGGAACAACAAAGCCGCCTTTATCGGACAAGAATGACTTCTTTCATTAAATGAATCGCGAATTCGCAAAACTTTTATCTTTGTATCGTACAAATATGTGTTCAAGGCAACGAACGTGCAGATTATCTGACGAATACTATGGCCGTCTGGGCACAGGACAGGATTGGTGTCATTAATGTCATGTAAGACGCATATTGCAAAGAAGATCATAACAGGCAGGACTATGTAAGTAAAGATCCCTTTTCACGCCTCAGGCGCATCGGGCATCCCATAATTTTACAGACCAATCGGCGCTGGGTGGGTAATGTGGTCAGCATTCCACTTGGCCGTCTTTACTTTCCCAAGACAGTAAAGACGGGTACCCGTTTTAAGCTGGGTCGACCTGCGACGTCTCATTAAATGATAAAAATCCACGCATCTAGCATAGGTCTCGATCGCGGTACGTTGGAATTACGAGTCGGACTCGCAACGCCTTAGCCACGGACCCAGCGCAGCTCTATGTTCCCTTGTCCAAATTGATGGATATGGAAATGCGACCTAGCGCAGGCCCAGACATGAACATTTTTCTGAAGACAAAACGTGTGATCAGTCAACACAGAATGGACGTGACCAGTCCTTTTACACTTGTGAGGCTAGCCTGGAGGAGATCGAATCCCCTGTGGATCTGGACTGCTGTGATGACAGCCCGCACTAATCAATCAATTACTCGGGCGCCGTCTCCATAATAAAGGTTGGCTGCAATGGATCTCCAACCGGCTCTGCCTCTTGTCTTGACTGTACACCCTGTAAGACTGTTGTTCTTCTATCTCTTGATGATGTCCTTCCACTTGTAACGTTCTCTGCCTCTTGATCTCATGCCATCGAACTTTCTCTCAAGTACGGTATTTTGAAAGATTAAAAAAGTATTAAAGGAGTATTATGTCTTTTAGTGTCAGTCAGTCAGTCAGTCCTTCAGTCAGTCATTCATTCAGTCAGTAGCATGTCCTTTGCAGAACCTTGCTCCCATAACAACCCTCAGGAAAACCACTCCATCGCAAGCAAGAAACACCCATCTGGAAATCATCCGCCACATCCTGCACTCATCTTCTCTTTGGCCTTTCTCCAAAGAGGAATGCGGCCACAATATTTAAACTGTATTTTTTTATTTTTTTTATTTTCATTTTATTTCAATAACTCTCTTTTCATTCACAGTCTCCATGTAGGACATGACCAAATCTACGATCTGTACTGTCTACAAGAACAAAGATGAGCTCAAAGATGGCTGATGTAGCTAGAGAAGTGACTATGTAAACGAAGCAAATGTCTCGAGTGTAAGAACAAGTAGAAAGATTATTGTTAGTTTGGATGCTTATTCTCTAAACATGGATCTGTTGTATCAACACAGAGATATTCTCACATCTCATCTCATCTCACCTAATTTCATTTTATCTCATCTTGAACCACTTGTACCTTGCGGCGTCTCGGCTTAAAATGTGGGATTCCTAGGGCTCTGTAATTCCCTCGGCCCTTCGCTTGCATGGTTGGTCTCTTCCTCGCTTCCTGTGTGATCTGTACATCATGGCTTGCTGTGGTATACCGTCTGCTGACATTCGCGTTAAATGGTCAAATCATTTCGCCTGCCGTCTTGTAATGAAATCCAGAGCTACTGCTACTCCCATTTTCCGTCGGATGTCATCGTTTCTGATCTTATCTCTTATTGTCATAATGAGAGCCCTTGGTAGAAATCTCATTTCAGTTGTCATTTTTCTTTTTGCCTTTTCTTTCATTGTTCAGGCCTGACATTATTAGGACAAGGTTGGCAAAAAGATTGTATTGTAGAGCGGCACTTTTGGTTTATATTGATGCATGTTTGTTTATTAGTATTGGTGACGTTTGCCTAATGTGTTGGTTTGCCTTGTTACATGTTATCGGACTCATCCTCTGTTTTGCCAGCTGATGATATTATGCTCCCTAAGTATTTGACATTCTTGGTTTGTTTTATAGGGTGTTCTGTAAGCTGGATATTGTTTTGTCTACTTTAACTGTGGTCATGGCCTCTGTTTTGTTGGCGTTAGTTTTAAAGTTATGCTCTTTGCAAATTTGGTTTAAATAATTTATATTGTCTTGCAGTTCAGTTTCTGAAGTAGCAGTTAGTGAGTGGTTTTCGGAGAATAGGTGTTCGCTGATAAACTGTCTGGCTTTGGATCTTCACCTTCTTTGTATATTATAATCCTTGTTTGGTTAGTTTCTTTACAAATGTTATTAATGTAAGTTATGAAGAGAAGGGAATACAGGACACAGCCCTGTTGTATCCCGGATTTTATGGTGAATGGTTCTAAGTGTCCACTGTTGGTTCTAACAGTACATTCACTGATATTAAACAAGCTTTTACAAATGCTTCTTAAATGCGTGTTCAGACCGTAACTTTTCAAGATTTCCAGTAGTTTTGCTCCTATCTACTCCGTAAAAATGCTTTTTTCTCGATCAACATGGGCTAAATAGAGTGTTTCGTTTAATTCAGTTGATTTTTATAAAAGTTGAACTGTTCGCTGTCACAAGAAAATGTACGAGTAATGAATAAAGAATAACTAGAAACATGATTCGATAGCTTGATGAGAGCAATGTTACACATGCAAGCAAATTTCTGTTTTTTAATATACGGATGTGAACAATTTGATATACAGTATCTCCCCAAGTATTAGATACAATAAATTTTAAAAATTTAGGTCTAGCCCTATACTAAACTCGTGGAAAAGGGTCCTTTCTCTTTTTAGTTACTTTTTTACATGCCACGGTTTCCAGACCTCTCCACGGTGATACTCACCCACATGGTGGCACTTTGTGTCATCGGGTGTTTATCGCTTTTGTGATGTCCTAGATGGGTAGAAAGTCAGTCAGTCAGTCAGTGATCAGTTGTTCGTAACATCCGGTGTTTATCGCTTATGTGATGTCCTAGTGAGGTAGAAAGTCAGTCAGTCAGTCAGTGATCAGTTGTTCGTAACATCGGGTGTTTATCGCTTGTGTGATGTCCTAGTGAGGTAGAAAGTCAGTGATCAGTTGTTCGTAACATCAGGTATTTATCGCTTGTGTGATGTCCTAGTGAGGTAGAAAGTCAGTCAGTCAGTCAGTGATCAGTTGTTCATAACATCGGGTGTTTATCTCTTGTGTGATGTCCTAGTGGGGTAGAAAGTCAGTCAGTCAGTCAGTCAGTCAGTCTGTCAGTCAGTCAGTCAGTCAGTGATCAGTTGTTCGTAACAGCTGCTCATCTCCTTGTGAGATGCAAATTTTCTTTATTTTGAAGCCCCACCCTGGCTCTTGACATCAGGTATTTATCGCTTGTGTGATGTCCTAGTGAGGTAGAAAGTCAGTCAGTCAGTCAGTGATCAGTTGTTCATAACATCGGGTGTTTATCTCTTGTGTGATGTCCTAGTGGGGTAGAAAGTCAGTCAGTCAGTCAGTCAGTCAGTCTGTCAGTCAGTCAGTCAGTCAGTGATCAGTTGTTCGTAACAGCTGCTCATCTCCTTGTGAGATGCAAATTTTCTTTATTTTGAAGCCCCACCCTGGCTCTTGACAGGGGCCGCAATGTAGCTCGGCCATAAATATGGCCTTATGGCTGAACGCGGTTTCCGGGACCTCTCCACGGTGATCCTCATCCACATGGTGGCAATTTGTGTCATCGGGTGTTTATAGCTTGTGTGATTGAGTTGGGTAAAATGTATTACTGCTGCAATCAGTTGTCCCCATGTGTGCAATTTTTCGTTATTTGAAGCCCCACCCTGGCTTCTGCCGGGAGGCCCTGAATATAGCCGGGTCATAGATATTGCTTAGCCATAGATGTAGCCTAACGGATGAAAGGGCTTCTGGCACCTCTCAACGGGTAATCCTCATCCGCATGGTGGCACTTTTTGTTTCTCGCTTGTCTGATGTCCTGGTGGGGTAAAAGTCAGCCAGCAAGGAGTCATGGAACGCACACGGGGGAGTATTCTAATCAGTGGAGGAGAGGCAAGCTGAATGGTTAAGAACACATGGCTCTAATGTGGGAGATAGTATCACCTGTAAGGCTGTGGATAGTTAGATTTTTCCTGTCGGGGGCAAAAATAAAATCCAGAGCACTAGCTATGCGACTGTATATCCTCAGGTTCAAAGACCCCACTACCTAGTTAATACAGGCAGTGGTGGTTGTTTTACCGCAGTTTTAATTTTCACTCTTAAAAGATAAACGGTTGTAGTTCACGGTGAGAAAGGAGGAATGGAAAAGAGGCAAAATGATATTCAGAGGTAAGATGCTGGGCAGTTTGACAGGAAAGCCAGAGGAGATTATTTGTGCTGCAAATCGTTGAAAAGATATAACTACCGGAGGCATACGGCATGAAGTGTAAGAACAAGTCCATAGGGCAGACCAAGAAGACGGTAGAGAAATAACATACAGCCAGACCTACGGAGTTGTGTGCTTAAGGTGTTGGTAACGTCCTCTAGTTAGCGGTCGGGTGAAGGGTTGATTCCCAACTACTGCGGAAGATTTGTCTGTGTTAGTTTTCGACAGTGGTATAAGAGAAACTGATGTTTTAGAAGCAATGGCAAAATGATGGGATGGTTCTGCACATCATGTAAGGGATAGAACCAGCATAGGCTACAGACAATCGGAGTCACAATTGAAAAGAGATGGCCAGTCACAGAGATAAAAGAAGCTGGGATCCGCAGCAAAGAACGTAAGGGTTGGGAAAGCTGAAAAGAAAGAAGAGCGGCGAGGATAATTGGGGTGATCTTATAAAAACTTAATTTAAAAATTTTGATTGGCCAAAAAAAAAAAGGCTTCTTTTTTTTTTTTTATAAAAAGCGTTGCCGAGACCAACTTGAGAACCCCTTGTCGGTTATGGAGAAAAGGGGTGAAAAAGGGGGGGGGGGGGGGGGGGGCCTGGGTAAATGTTTATTGCATTTTATTTCTGGTGTCAGTTTTTTTAGCACTTTTTGACTGATTGATTTATTGATAATTTATTTATGGGCAATAATTTTTTTAAACGATCCCAAATTTATTATTGGATCGTTTATGCGTTTTTTTGTGAATTCCTCTTTAGTTCTTAATTTAATTCGTTTTTTCAGTCATTCAGTAAATTATTAATTATTCTTTATTTTGGTCCCGTGACCCAAACGACCCCAGTTTTCAAAGTTAGTAGTGGAATAATTTTTTGTTATTTAGAGACAAAGAAATGTCAATAGCCTAAGCCTGGATCAAGTACTAAAAACCCCAAGATTTAATTGTTTCCAGTCCTTGGGCCATTTTAAAAACCCAAAAAGGGGGGCCCCCAAAAGGGGGGGGGTCCCCCTTTTTCCCAAAAAAATTTTGGGGGGGGGGTTGGGGAACCCCAAAAAATTTTAAGGTTAAAAACCCCAAAAAAAAGGGGGCCCAAGGGGTTGGGTTAATAAAATTTCCCCCCAAAAAAGGGGCCCAAAAAAATTTTTTTTTTTTTTAAAATTTTTTCCCCCAAAAGGGGGCCCCCTTTTTTTTTAAAAAAAAGGGGGGAAAAAAGGGGGGGGGGGGGTTTTTTTTAATTTTTAAAAGGGGGGGGGAATTTTTTTCCCCGGGGTTTATTTGGGCCCAATTAAAATTTTTTTTTTTTTAAAAAAAATTTTTTTTTCCCCCCCTTTTTTTTTTTTTTCCCTTTTTTTTTTTTTTCCCCTTTTTTTTAATTTTTTTTTCCCCTTTTAAAAGCCTCCTTTTTCCCAAAGGGGATTTTTAAAATTTTTTTTAAAAAAAAAATTTTTTTTTTTTAAACCGGTTTCCCCAAAAACCCCCCAAAAATTTTCCCCCCCCCAAAAAACCCCCCAAAAAAACCAAAAAAAATTTTTTTAAAACCCCCCAAACCCCCCCCCTTTTTGGGGGCCCCAAAAAAGGGGGGAAAAAAAATTTTTTTTTTAAAAATTTTTTTTTTTTTTTAATTCCCTTTTTTGGGCCCCAAAAAAAACTTTTTCCCAAAAAAACCCCCCGGGTTTGGGTGGGGAAAAAAAAAAGAAATTTTTGGGGAAAAATTTTTAAAAAAATTTTTTTTTCCCTTTAAAGGGTTTTAAAAAAAATTTTTTTTCCCCCTTTTTTTCCCCCTTTTTTTCTCTTTGGGGTTTTTGGGGGGGCCCGGGGGGGTTTTTTTTTGGGCCCTTTTTCCCCCCCCCCGGGGGGCCCCCCCCCCCCTTTTTTTTTGGTTTTTTTTTTTTAAAAATTTTAAAAAAAAAAATTTTTTTTTCCGGAAACCCCCCCCCCCCCCCCCTTTTTCCCCCCCCCCCTTTTTTTTTTTAAATTTTAAAAAAAGGGGAAAAAAAATTTTTTTTTTTTTTTTTTTTTTTTTTGGGGGTTTTTTTGGGGAAAAAAATTTTTAAAAAAAAAAAATTTTTTTTGGTTTTTTTTTAATTTTGGGGGGCCCTTTTTTTGGGGGTTTTTTTTTAAATTTTTAAAATTTTTTTTCCCAATTTTTTGGTTTTTAAAAATTTTTTTTTTTTTTGGTTTTTCGTTTTTTTTTTTAAATTTCCTTTTCCCCTTTTTTTTTTTTTTATTTTTTTTGGGGGCCCCCCTTTTTTTTTTATTTTTGGGGGGGGTTTTAAAAAGGGGGGGGGGGGGGGGGTTTTTGGGAAATTTTTTTTTGGGGGGGGGGTTTTCCCCTTTTTTGTTTTTAAAAATTTTTTTTTTTTTTAAAAAATTTTTTTTTTTTTTAAAAAAAAAAAAGGGGGGTTTTTTTTTTTTTTTTTTTTTGGGGGGGGGTTTTTTTTTTTAAAAAAAAAAAAAACCCCCCCCCAAAATTTTTTTTAAAAAAAAACCCAAAATTTTTTTTTTTTTAATTTTTTTTCCCCCTTTTTCTTTTGGGGGAAAAAGGGGAAAAAAAATTTTTTAAAAATTTTTAAATTTTCCCCAAAAAAAAAAAAAAGGTTTGGGGGAAAAAAAAAAAAAACAATTTTTTAAATTTTAGGAAAAAAATTTTTCCCCTTTTTTTTTAAAAAGGAAAGGAAAAAATTTTTTTAAAAAACCCCCCCCAAAAAAAAAAAAAAAAAAGGAAAAAAAAAGGTTTTTTTTTTTTTTTAAAAAAATTTTTTAAAAAAAGGGGCCAAAAATTTTTAAAAGGAAAACCCCCCAAAAAAATTTTAAAAAAAAAAAATTTGGTTTAAATTTTTTTAAAAAACCCTTTTTTTTAAAAAAGGGGTACACAGTGAAGTAACTGTGTGGCTGCTGCGTGTACCCTAATGATGACTTCTTTAAAGTTTGAACCTGGGATCTCGGATTAGCCTTATTGGTTTATCATCCAGAATGTGACGTTCTGAAACGCAGTCTAGGTTATTAGTTTAGGTAGCACATGCAGTACCCAAGGTACCTCTACTGACTGTTTCCATGAGACAATCTCCTGTTCTTATCCTTGAAGACGGCATAAACGTGATTTACCAGGCTTCGCCTAAAGGTCATGTAATCGTAACACAGAACCAGTGTTATAAGCTTCCCAAATGGAAACTGTGGCAGCAAAAAACAAGGGGGGTGCACTGGAATGGCTGGGAATTCAAGAATTCACACATGCGTGCATACTAGGCGACTCATTGAATATGATCAGGAACAACAAAGCCGCCTTTAGCAGACAAGAATGGGTTATTTCATTAAATGAATCGCGAATTTGCATAGCTTTTATCTTTGTATCGGACAACTATGTCTTTGAGGCAACGAACGTGCAGATTATCCGACGATTACTAAGGTCGTCTGGGCACATGACAGGATTGGTGTCATTAATGTCATCATGTGATATGCATATTGCAACGAAGATCATAACAAGCAGGACAATGTTCCCTTGTCCAAATTGGTGGATATGGAAATGCGGCCTAGAACAGCCCCGGACATGAACCTTTCACTGAAGACAAAACGTGTGATCAGTCAACACAGACTGGACGCGACCAGTCGTTTTGCGCTTGTGAAGCTATCGAGGAGAATATGGAATTCCCTGTTGATCTGGACTGCTGTGATGATAGCCCACACTAATCAATCAATCACTCGGGTGCCGTCTCCATACTGAAGGTTGGCTGCAATGGATCTCCAACACGAGCTGTCTCTTGTCTTGACTGTACACTCTGTAAGACTGCTGTTCGTCCATCTCTTGATGTTGTCCTTTCACTTGTAACGTTCTCTGCCTCTTGATCTCTTGCCCTCAGAATTCCTCTCCAGTACAGTATTTTAATAGATAAAAAGAGTATTATGTCTGTTAACGTCAGTCATTCAGTCAGTCAGTAGCATGTCCTTTGCAGAGCCTTGCTCGCATAAAAACCCTCCGCAATACTTCTCGATCACAAGCAATATGTCGTCGCGTCTGATACATCCCCATCCATCGTGGAGATAATCCTCCTGCACCCATCACATCCTCATCATGCACCCCATAATCCACCACATCTTGTTGGCCAAAATTCACCCGAAATCCGAGGACCCATGTGGCCGAAAGACAATATATTTTAATTGTATCTTCTTTATTTATTTCAATCATTCTCTTTTCATTCACAGTCTTCCGGTAGGACATGACCGAATCTACGATCTGTACTATCTTAAAGATCAAAGATGAGCTCAAAGATGGCTGATGTAGCTAAAGAAGTGACTATGTAAACGAAGCAAAGGTCTCGAGTGTAAGAACAAGTAAAAAAAAATTATTGTTAGTTTGCATGCTTATTCTCTAAACATGGATCTGTGCTATCACCACAGAGATAATGTCACATCTCATCTCATCTCACCTCATCTCATTTTTATCTCATATTAGACCTCCTGTACCTTGCGGCATCTCGGCGTAAAGTGGGATTCCCAGGGCTGTCCGTAATTCCCTCGACCCTTCGCTTGCAGATTTGGTCTCTACCTCGCTTCCCGCCTGGTCAGTACATCATGGCTTGCTGTGGTATACCTTCTGCCAACATTTGCGTAAAAGGATCAAATCATTTCGCCTGAAGTCTTGTAATAAAATCGTTTCTGATTTTATATCTTATTGTCCTAATGAGAGCGCCCTTCGTAGAAATCTCATTTCAGTAGTCATTTTTCTTTTATCTTTTTCATTAATTCTCTCGGCCTGCCATTGGCAATAAGATTGTGTCATAGAGTACACGTTTGGTCTCTATTGATTCATGTTTGTTTGGGGTCGAGTTAGCGCAGTCGATAACAGGCTCGCTTTCAAATCCAGCTGCGACTCGCTGCAGCCCATGGTCGGTGTTCGAAACCGGGCGGTTCCCGGGATTCACCCAGCCTCTAGGAAATGTGTACCAGAGTTGACACTCTGGGGTAAATGGAGGAACGTCGCTGTAGCTACAGAGTTAAGTGCGGACGGCAACACAGGCGGATAATTCTAATCAACTGTCCGTACTGGTGGCAGAGCCCTTATGTTTTATAACAGTGTGCATTTACGCTGGTTCACATCTCCCAACTTTACCTTTTTTACTTTTACATGTTTGTTTATTAGTATTGGTGCCATTTGCCCAAGGGTTGCTTTGTTACATCTGTCATCAGTCTCATCTTCTGTTTTGCCAGCTGATGATATTATGATCCTTTAGTATCTGAAATTTTTGGTGTGTTTCATAGGTTGTTCTGTAGCTGGATATTTTTTTTTCTACTTTGGCTATGGTCATGACTGTTTTGTTGGCGTTAATTTTAAAGTTATGCTCTTTGCAAATTTGATTTAAACAATTTATGGGTTGAGCTGTGTTGAGTCCAGAATTTACATCATAGCATTCGGGGCATTCGCATGCGTGCTCCGTCATCATTTTCAGCAGCCAGCGCAGAGTTCTAATACTGATGGTACCGGTCATAATCTGGTTATATGTCCGTCTTGCCTTTCCTCTGAGTGTAGTGAGCCGGCCAAACCCTCTGGTCACACCCAGGTGCCTCATTCTCTCTAGACCATAATAATCTTGTTTTTCTACTGATGCCGTTGCTTGTTCCCAAAGGGCGATTGACCCCATCTGCATTGTCATGTATCAATTCATCACCCAGTGATGCAGATTCAGCCAATATGTCTGCCTGTTCATTACCCACCACACCGGCATAGCCTGGAGAAAAGATCCAAGGTATGCTCACCACCTGTGACCTTCCCAGTGAAGCTTGCCACTCTGCTCGAAGCATCCCTGTCTTCACCTATCTACGCATGCTTTCAGAGTCTGTTACAATTACAACATGTGTATGCCTCTTGCTCTATAGCCATCGGAGAGCTGCAGTAACCACCTCCTCCATCCTCATGCTAGATGTTGTGGTGTCGTATGCTAGGCTGTTTTGCAGACAGCAGACCACTTGGCGTTGATTTCAACCGACAACTACGAAAACTCAGTGGCAAACATTTTTGGCTTCTGCCACCAAACCTCTTCCAGGCAAAGCTCCACAACCGTCTAAGGGAGCGGTTCCCAACCAGTTGGTCTCGACACTATTGTGGGTCGAACGACCCTTTCTCATGGGTCGCCTAAGTTATGAGGTAGCAACGAAAATGATTTTATGAATGGGGGAAGGGGGATGGAGAGGGGGCACGACAGAACAAAACAACTGTATTCAAGGGTCGGGGCATTAGAAAAACGGAGAACCGCTGATCTAAGGTAATGGAAGGGATACGCTAGTAACTTTTGGAGACAAAAAAAAAAATAAAAAACTGTAAATGTCACAAGAAATGTTAACAATATTTTCTAATTTTAAACAGCTATTTCAAACCTTGTTCAAGACTAGCTCTATCTTTACCTCCGTATTCTCCACGTCTGCACATAAATAACGCACAGCTTCCTGCTGGCTGCCGACTCAGCAGGTCAACTAGCGCTTTAGACGTGCCAGTGGAGACTTCCGGCTTGTCTCATTACCATGTTTTTGTCGATGTCACCATTTGTCTGACATATTAAATAGAGCTAGGTTTTGGGGGAAGCAAAGAAAGACTGCGCAAGAAGAGAAGGAGACGGAGAAAGAGGATAAGCATGAGAGGTATGAACAGGAGCCACAGAATAGAGAAAATAGAATAAAAGAAACTAGGTACTGAAGTACATGTAAGAGAATAACAGTTCGGAGGAGCAAATTGATCATCCCAGGCTGGTGAGAATTAGCCAGAGGAAAGTGAAGAGGTGTTCCGGCTGATACTCGGCGCTCAGAGGAAAGGATAGACGGACGTATAATCAAACTGCTACTGGTACCTTTGGTATTGGAACTCCGCGCAGGCTGCTGATTATGGAGACTGAGCGCTTATGGAAATGCCCCAAATGTTGTGATGTCGGTTCTTAAATCAGCTCAGCTCAACTCATGTAAGTTGATAACGGTTAAGACGACCAAGCGAAGATTGTCACCATTGTTTGTCAAATATTTCCTATTCAAAAACTATGTTTTTATCATTAGCATTACTTTCTCAGAGTGAAAAGGTAAAGCTTTGAATCCGCTCTTATAAATACCTGGGATCGAAGGCTAAATCAGTAGGAATCAGGAAATATCTTGGGACTAACAAGCGTCCCTTGAAGTTCAAGGTCAATAATAGTAAAAGTCCGTTTGGACGTGGGTACCTACAGATTCTCTATGAACTAAAAGCTGCAGGACGAGATGTTGACTACAACTGTCATTAACTTATGATTCAATAACTAGAAAATGATCATCTTCACGCAGATGCCGCATCAGGCATGTGGTGCTTGACCCGTGGTGAGGTGTGATCAATTCGCATGTGTAAGCGTTATCAGGTAACGGTTACGCTGGAGAGGGTAGTATGTGATATTGTCCTCTTAGTCCCCCGTGTGGGTTCCGGGGCCCTATTGTGGGGGAAAACAAGAATAGACCCACTGCCTCCCAAAAAGTATGTCGTAAGAGTCGACTTACTGGGGTGCTTCCTTTGAAGTCGGAGTGCATCTGCCTGAGAGGCAAGGAACCAGCAGTCTACATTCAATTGAATCAGATTTGTAAAACTGATGCACACGCAACACTCAGGTTCTGGAGCAGGACTGCAGTCCAGAAGTGGACGAACAACCAGAACTTTACGCCAGAGTGTACAGCTGGTAAACGCGAAGAAGAAGAAGTCCTCTTAGTCGTTTGGCTATCGTAATAAATAGTGAACCGTAATTAATGAACAATAAAATAACGCATTTTCAAGTGGCAATGTTTAGTGTAAGTGACGATTACAGCCGTTATATGCATGACAGGGAGAGAGAGAGTGGGTGGAGGTGGGTGGGTGGGGGGAGGGTAGCTGTCCCAATTCTTGGTTTGATTTACTGCATCTGATTTTAAATTCTTTATCTAATTGCCCATCTTCGGAGAATGTCGTTCCCCAATATTCGAACAAATAAGCCTAAACTCTGATGCCTGTTTAATGCCCTTGCCCTCTAGTGCTTTTCTTAGCTTCGTT
>CAJHNH020001125.1:304005-306505 GCA_905116865.2 Candidula unifasciata
GCCAGCCGCTAGAGTGTACTACACGAGAACAGCAGGCTACAAGGCAAGAGGCCGACCAAGAAAGAGATGGGTGGAGGGAGTAAAAGAAAAACTACAGAAATGCAGTGTGACACTACCACTGGGTAGGCAACTAGTAAAAGAGAGGAAACTACGTCTATCACTCTACTCCCCCCCCCCCCCCTCTCACATCCCCTTTGTTTTCTTTAAAAAAAAATTATCACCTTAATACTGTTTAAATAAAATTCACAGAAGTCAAGAGCACAAAAATGCCAAGATGGAACGAAAATCAGCCAAACTGGCACATAAAATCTCCCGGTTGGATGTGAAAGCTGCCAAAATTGATTACATGGCTACAAAATGTCAGGTAAGAAATGGAAGCTCAATTGCTATACAAGTTTTATATGTTTCATGAGTATATTTATTCGCTTATATATCAGTATACTTCATGAAGTGGGGTAATCTTATAGCTGTATACCATTTTATAGCAGAATACTCGCTAACTGGTTCAGGAAGGTCCCTGACCAACATGGTCACTGTCACCAAGTAAACAAATGCAAATTTCTTTCTTCAAAGATATCTAGAGAAATCAATATTCAACAACTAAATAAAGTTTAGGCTCGTATGTACGCCAGTGGTGCTTCCCCTGTAGGTTCGGGACCCACTTGTCGGGGGTGGGGGAGGGAGGTGGGGGGGGGAGGTGGGGTGCTGAGAAGGGTATACCCTGCCACATAAGAAACATGTCGCAAAATGCAACTTGTTTGAAGAAGTGCTTCTGCCTGCGAGGCGAGGAACCAACAGTCTGCATACTTATAATCCACGTCAGTAAAATGATTGTGCACGTAAAACTGAAGTTCAGGAACAAGACCAAAGTGGACGAACAATCAGAACTTTATGCCAGAGTTTACCGTTAGAAGAAGGGAATACCCTTCACCGTGTGGTGAGCGCAAAGAAGAAGCAGCAGACGCTATCTGGCTTTTGATACTAAATTCATATTTTTTATAAATCTCTCGGCACTCGACTGATGATGATGTCAACAACACCCCAGCCGCCTTTACTTTCCTTGACATTACCTTGTACCAGTTTTAGGCCAGATCAACCTCAGAGCCATAGTAAATTTTGAAGAAACAAAAATTAGCGGAATTGAACCTAAAACATTCGGGATGGAAGTTGAGCATTCAGCTAACTCCGTCGGCGTATTCCTACAAGCCCTGACAAATAAGTGTGTCAAAGTTGTTGCTGGCACCATTTCCTCCTCCCAGACGATAGTGTTATACTATGATATGAGAGGCATGGGTCTTACAGTCGATGGCGAGTGTGACTAGCAAGACCCGCCGGTTATAAGAAAAGTCTACCACAGTTAGAACACATGATTTCCGACCGTTGATGCCATCACCTTATTTAGTGTGCAACTTTTCAGACTCTCAGCTCTCATTCTTCCCCCGCCCCCCATCTTTTTTATTTGGTTCTTATCCCGTTTTTTCGATTCCCTTCTAGATTATCCCCCTCAAAAAAAAAAAAAAAAAAACGAGCCTTGGCATTTTGTTCCCACGAATCTACCTCAATACTTATTTCATTTATGTTCCGCTGCCTACATCTGTATATCATAGTACATACCGACCTAGACATCTTCTACTCATGTGTAATTCACCATAAAGGTTGTCCTTAGGGACGTCCATGTTACAGGGCAGAGTTAATGCTTTGTTTTCATGAATACCACATTTGTCTATTTTGAACTTTTCGCAGTGCATATTAAGAAACATGCATTACAGCTTTCCAGTAACTTGTTTCCAGCAATCTACCTCAGAACTGCCGTAATCTCCTTCACCTCCCCCTGACACGGGTAGTGAATGTTGTATAATGCGTTGCCCTGTTATCACAATCGACCTCACCATTTACTGAGCATTCCAATGCCTGTTCAGTATTTCAATGCAGTAGAAGCTCCCCACCCCCGTTCCCAGGGAACCTCTTCTGTATGGTCAAAAGTGCCCCATCTTGACCTAGAGTGAGGGAGTGAAGTTGGGGACCTCTCTTGGACAGAGTACTCAGCGATTAACACCAGGTCACTCAAAGAGCCACTATTCGGATGAGAATCCCCCAAGTAGAAATTACAGAAACTTCATTCAACTGAAAGATTCTATTGTGGCCCCTGCTGATTAAGAAGTAATCTAAAGACCAAACCGGTTGGGGCATCACCTTGACCTCGAAGATGGTACCGACGTACTTTACCTGGCTTCAATTCTTGGTCATGTAATTGTATTAGCTTCAGGTCTTCGCCAGTATCCCGCCAACCCTTTTTTTTCCCTAGTCCATAAAGCGTTGATGATGCCAGCTCCCTCAAACCTATCCTATATAAGCTTCACATTGCTGTACAAAAACAGCCCTAATAACGTATACTGAAATGTTACCATTGACATCATAAGTGATGTGTCTATTCTAAAGTGAGCCTAACTGATTCCTTTCGCATTTTTCTCCCTGCAGTACAAATCTCAACATAAGAAGT
>CAJHNH020001125.1:311505-484005 GCA_905116865.2 Candidula unifasciata
CAGAGGTTCCATTCTGAGTCTCAGTATTGACAGAATGGAGTTGCTCAGAAGTTCCATTCTCAGTGTTGACAGAGTGGAGTTGCTCAGAGGTTCCATTAACAGTGTTGACAGAGTGGAGTTGCTCAGAGGTTCCATTCACAGTGTTGACAGAATGGAGTTGCCCAGAGGTTTCATTCACAGTGTTGACAGAATGGAGTTGCTCAGAGGTTCCATTCACAGTGTTGACAGAATGGAGTTGCTCAGAGGTTCCATTCTCAGTGTTGACAGAGTGGAGTTGCCCAGAGGTTCCATTCACAGTGTTGACAGAATGGAGTTGCTCAGAGGTTCCATTCTCAGTGTTGACAGAGTGGAATTGCTCAGAGGTTCCATTCACAGTGTTGACAGAGTGGAGCTGCTCAGAGGTTCCATTCACAGTGTTGACAGAGTGGAGTTGCTCAGAGGTTCCATTCACAGTGCTGACAGAGTGGAGTTGCTCAGAGGTTCCATTCACAGTGTTGACATAATGGAGTTGCTCAGAGGTTCGATTCACAGTGTTGACTGAGTGGAGTTGCTTAGAGGTTCCATTCACTGTGCTGACCGAGTTAAGCTGCGCAAAAGTTCCTTTCAAAAAAAAAAAAAAAAAAAGATGTATGGAGCTAACTAAGAAGTTCCAGGCACAGTGTTGAGTAAAGTCGTTCAAGGGTTCTATTCACATTGTTGAGTTGTGGATTATTAGGACTATAAATGGAAAAGTCTACTTCCTCCTCAATCCTTTAGTAACTGATCAGTTGTCTTGCCTTCTTAAATAATTACATGACTTTTATAATAATTTAAAAAAAAAGTAAGATTTCTTTTTCCACCGCTTTACATAAAGGGCATGTAGGGATAGACCTATATTCTTTAGACCAACTGGCACAAGAAGGGTGGTGTAGTTAGCATCACGCCGGCCGTCTTTACTTCCCGGTACCCACTCAAAGCTAGTTCGACCTGGGAGTCTAGGTAATTTTTGAAAAAAGTCAGCCAGGGAGCGAACCCACGACCTTCCTATCCCAACGCGAGCGTCTAGCCGCTACGCCACTGCAACTCCCTCTTTATCATAAGTATAAGGTTGAATCTAATTGGGATGTTTGTGAATTATGAAACTGCATTCATAATCTATAAACTGCAGATGCCGAATATTGTATACGTGTGAGTTTTGTAGGGCCACTGACTGCTTACAAGCATGTTGCAAAAGTCGATTAAATTAGAGATGTTTCCGTTAAAGTCTAAGTGCATTTGTCTAAGAAGTAAGGAACCAAGTCTGCATACAAATAAGCCAGATCTGTAAAACGACTGTGCACGAGAAACTAAGGTTCTTGTAAGGGACTAGTGTCCAGAAGTGGAGGAACTATCAGAACTTTCCACAAACGTTTACAGCCTCAAGGTGAACACAAGAGAAAACGAAGATCAACTCTAAGCCACTAACACCGAATATTGGATGAATCATAGTAATACACATAGGCGAGCGCGCGCACGCACACACACATACACACATACACACACATGCACACATACACATGCACACACACACACATGCACACACATACACACACATACACACATGCACACACATACACACACATGCAAACACAGACACACACACATGCACACACATACACACATACACACACCGCGAATTGGAATGTCATGGGTTCGGGTCCTGACGGAACCGAGTTTATTTTGTTGAAACAAAAAATACATAGGCTCGCCGGTCTGCCCAGCCTTGAGTGGCTACCCGGTGTAGACCTGCAAGTCACAGCCGTTGTCATGCTAGCCATATCTCCAGCTAAGTGCCCATTGGTTTATATAATGTTAGTCTAGTCCTATAAGCCCAACACGACTGACGAGGGTCCTTTTATTTTCCCCTTTTTCTCTCTCTCTCTCTCTCTCTCTCTCTCTCTCTCTCTCTCTCTCTTCTCTTTCTCTCTTTCTCTCTCTCTCTCTTTCTCTCTCTCTCTTTCTCTCTCTCTCTCTCTCTCTCTGTGTGTGTGTGTGCGCGTGTGTGTGTGTATATATATATATATATCTATATATTGTGAGGATATATATATATATATATATATATATATATATATATATATATATATATATATATATACCAAACAAAAATGGAAATCCACAGCTTTAATGAGGCCGCTTCAGATGATTGGTCTATGCAGGTCAGGGTGTGCTGAAGAACCACTGCGATATATACCTCCTAAATCGTTCACCAAGGAACAGCGCATGGAACAGTGGGAATATGTGAACAGTATCTACTTTGGGCCTGAGCGGGACATGAAAAACTTCCCCAACCCGTCACAGCCAGAGAGCAGCCCAGCTGTCAGGGTAGGAATAATTCCAGCATCGTGGTTCAATTTCTTGTACCCAAAGACAGGAGTTACAGGTGAGGCGAATACCTGCTTGTTTGTAGAAATGTGATCGGTCATTCAGATGCCGTCTCCACAGTGAAGTTTGGCTGCAGCCAAATCTCCAATACGCTCTGTCTCTTGTCTTGGTTTTACTCTCTCAGACTGCTGTTCTTCCATGTGTCTACCCACTTATATCAATGTCCACCCTTTGCCTTCCTGTCTTTGACCCGCTCCTCCAGAATGATTGTAAAAGAGTGTCTTGTCGGCACATTTTTTCCCCACTTGTCTCTTCTTTATTTCTTTCAGTAATTGTCTTTTGATTCGCAGTCTGTTATAACCTCTGTATTTGATTTTTTTCCCCCATGAAATACGACCTACTCTTCTGTATATCCACATTTCTAGATTCTAGCTTCTATTTGCCTGTTCGTTGTCCAAGTTTCTGCACCACACAGCATGGCTGAGTATACATAACATTTGACGATTCTCATTTTTAATGTGCTGTTGATCTTTTTTTTTTTTAAGTATCCAGAAACCATGAGTTGTAAACCCTTTGGCTCGGTACTATGGATATCGCAACCCTTCGGCCTTGATTCCATGATAAGTATCGTAAATCTGAGAGAAATATGGCTTTTCTGCCTACACCCGGGCGTGAACCCGGACCACAAGGAGTTCGTCATCCGGTCGCCGCGCAGAGGGTGTTAACCAACTGCGCTAACGAGAAGATAATCTAACAACTCTTTTTCAGTAATTTGCACATCTTACTGAAGAAATGTGAGCACGCCTGCAAACCTGGAATCTGCTACATTTAGTGCAGTGGTCAGTCTAACTTCCCGTCCTTTTCAGGATTATATTTTTTTGTTATTTGAAGCCCTACTCTGGCTCTTGCTGGGGGCCGCAATATAGCCTGGCCATAAATAATGCCTAAAGACTGAACGGGGTTTCTGGGACCTCTCCACGATGATCCTAACCCACATGGTGGCACATTGTGTCATCGGGTTTTCATGGCTTGTGTGATGTCTTGGTGTGGTAGAAAGTCAGTCAGTCAAGTGCAGTGGTTAGCGCGTTTGACTGCTAGTATTTTTTTGAATCCCACCAATAGAGGCAGTCGGCGATTACAGCAAAAACGAATTCACCTGGAATCGCAGATCAACTCAGCTTATGTAAAGTAACATTATCCTGTTCCCGCCTTTGGTGAATCATGCATGCAGTGCTGTTTTGTAGACCAATCGACAGTTTATGAGTAGTGCAGTTTAACATCATACTCATTTCCCTTACTTCCCAGGACATTGCCACTTAGTTTAGGCTGTTTCAACTAGGGAACCAAGGTCAGTTTAAAAAAAAAAATCCCCAGTCGATGCGGATTCAATCCCAAAATCTTTGTCCTGGCAGGCAGAACGTCTAGACACTACTTTGCCATGTTTCCTCCAGCCCAAAGTTGGTACCATAGTCCTTTCTGAAAGTGGTGCCAATTTTTTTTTAATTTGTAACTCAGTAACAGTTCAGTGTAAATTGCTGAAATTTGGCATGCAGTCTGTAAAAAATCATGTTTATAATCATTTTAATAATCATGGTAATAATCATGTTAATAATCATGACCTTGTAGGCAAATAACTAAATGTATGCGAACTAGGGCTGTACCGAATAGTGATTTTCACTATTCGGCCGAATACGAATAGTGGGACCAACTATTCTCCCGAATACGAATACGAATAGTGTATCATCATCATCAGATGCCTTGCCGACTGGCGTGGGCGATCATGCCTCCTTACAATCTGCGATCTCCTGCAGCATGTATAAATTCGTGTGCTGACACACCTCCATGCCATGCAACAAGACTGTCAAGAATCTTCTATCGTTGTCTTCCTCTATCCCTCCTTCCACAGATCTTTTCCAGTGGTCATCAAATGTTCAATTTTCCCTCTTCTCATAACATGGCTGAAAAATGACGACTATCTCCTTCTGGTGTCTGTGATTAGTTGTCTTCGGGCTCCCGCCTCTTTCAAAACCATCGTTCGCTCGGCCGTTCATTCGATGTAATTCAAACGCACATTCATATTCTCGTTAGCAATATCTTCAAATTTGATTTGGGCGAAGACACCCTGAAAGAACGAAAAATGCATGATCTCTCTCTCTCTTTCTCTCTCTTTCTCTCTCTCTCTCTCTCTCTCTCTCTCTCTCTCTCTCTCTCCCTCTCTCTCTCTCTCTCTCTCTCTCTCACTCTCACACACACACACACACACGCAAAAATACACACTGCGGTTGGCATTTCATGCAGTTTGTACCACGCAATCGGGTCGCAGTTTCCTCCACTCGACAGACTTAGGCAACAGCAACTATTGTGTTGATGAGAGAGTTATTTCAGTCCATCACAGCAGAAACGGGAGTAAGGTAACCACTATTCGTATTCGGCCCGCCGCAACTATTCGGCCGAATACCGAATAGTTATTAGGTACACTATTCGGCCCGAAGCGAATATTCGGTACAGCCCTAATGCGAACATTTAATTTTTACTTTGCCTTTTTGTGGTATTTGACGAAAACGAACATTTATTTCAAGCATAGTTAGCATGTTTACAGTATGTGGATTGACGCGAACGTGGCAGCACATCAAATTGCCTGCGTTTTGGAGGTAATCATGGGGAAAAATTACAGGTGCTTATTTTGAATAATGACGTGTATACGTCATATAGTGCCATAATGCTTGTTGACAGGCTCATTGAAAACAAACGATGTTTGCCAGTTACTAAAAATTGTTGTTTAAAGCGGTTCTCAAATTATTAGTGAGACAAACATCAAAGAAATTTGCCACTGTAAGAAAACAGCAGCACCTGTGCAATTGTAAATTATGAAATCATAAGAACATTCAAAGTCTAAGATAACCTGCAAGAATTCGTATGAATCCGTAAAAGAATTGTCGAAATATGTGCTAAAATTTAAAGGTACGACTTTTAGAACGGTCTTTAATAATTGTTATCAGAACTAAAGTTCCCTTATGTGGCGACGACTAATTATGAGTCTTTCCTTCAGAGTCGGTGTGCATCTGCCTAAGAGGCAAGGAGCCAAAAGTCTGCAGACTATTAAGCCAGATGTGCAAAACCGATGTGCACGCAAAACTGAAGTTTGCGAACGCGCTTCCTAATTCTGGTTCTCGGTTCGATTCCAGCTGCAGGCTTTCAGGGGGTAGTGGCAGACTTTTGACTGTAAAATTGTCTAATATAACCAAAACATGAAAGAAACGAACTATTTCCAAATGTGTAATAAAAAGTCGATGGTGTTATTTTGGGACAAGTACAGAAATTTAAGTATCTGGGCACATGGATAACATCAGATGGAAAGATGCATAACTGAGATAAGAAACATAATAGGACAGGCAAAAACTGCATTTTATAAAATAAAGAACACCTTGTGCAATATATACTTGTCATTGAGAGTTAGAAAAAAAAGAATTATGGCTTGCTACATACATGCAGTTTTAACATATGGCTGTGAATCCTGGACAATCAGCAGGCAGGCCAAACAATTTCTTAAGACCTTAGAGATGTGGTATTACGACAGAATGCTTAGAATACCTTGGATAGCCAAAAAGAGCCACCAAGAGGTTTTGAAAGAGGCCGGAGCCCGAAGACAATTTATCACAGACAACAGAAGGAGACAGTCATAATTTTTCGGCCATGTTATTAGAAGAGGGAAAATAGAACATGTTGTGACCACTGGGAAGATCTGTGGAAGGAGGGATAGAGGAAGACAACGAGAGAAGATGCTTGACAGTCTTGTTGCATGGCATGGAGGTGTGTCGGCACACGAACTGATACTTGCTGCATGAGATCACAGATTGTGGAGAGGCATGATCGCTCACACCAGTCAGCAAGGTACCTGATGATGATAACCAAAGCAGACAACAAATGCTGGCTACTAACTGAAAGAGTTTTAGTTAGCTATTTACGGCCTTCTGTAGCCATTTCCTACATGTCCACAGGGCCTTTTGCGCTTGGTGGAGGCTTGGCGCTTTTTATGTTGTCCAAAGAGATCATGGTCATTGACCATTACTTCTGGGAAATACCTTCCTTTTGGGGCGCCGTGTGGTTTGTTAACCATAAATTTGGGCACCAGATTCGAAATTATTTTGACAGCCAACTGAAGGTTGGTATCTTTTAATGCAGGTTGTGTATGGTGAGTGAGTAGCAACAACTTAATTCACAATTTATTTAAATCGACACTTTAGGGTTCTGTGTAGATTGCACACCGGACGCAACAAAATGGTCGCTGGAATTTTCAAGTCTCGAATTGTTCACAAAGTCCTATACTTGTGCTGTCTGCCATCAGTGTAATTTGTTTTATTTCTGATGAGATTATGACTGCAAGAAGATTGTAGAGCTTTTATTGGACTGCATCAGAGCTGTGTTTGTCTTATTGCCATCAAAAATAGTAGCAGAGAAACTCCTAAATGTCATATTTCACAACCTATGGTATTCCTGACAGGGCGGTACTTCAGGTACTAAAATCTGGAAAATTACCTGGTATATGGAAACTAACCTCTGAACTGGGAAAACCGGTATAAGATAGCTAGGCAGTGGATACCATCCCACTGTGGAGTTATGGAAATTAAAGATCTGGTAAACTAGCTAAGGAAGGCGCCAATGAACAACCTGACTTACCAGTCTTTTATCAACTGAAGAAGAAAAAATGAGATCAATTAGAAAGCCACAAAACCCGGCAAAAGACGATTACATATAACGGACAGACCAGAGCAAGTCATTACTTTGCGCCTTAAAACAGGAAACAATCGACTTCTCAGCCCCATGTACACACAATATAAGATTGGCGAATAAGCCATGTGTACAAGCGAATTAGCACCTGAGACAACAGATCAAGTCCTCCAAGACTGTCTCAAATGCAGCATATCAAGGCAAAACTTTTAGCCAAGAGAAACACCGATGCAAGCCAAACTTTATTGGTCGCTGATTAAATTACAACATAGGGCAAAGTTCATTATATAGACAATACCGCAGCTATGGATAATCTACTTCGAGCGAACGAACGAAAGAGAAGGAGGAGGAGGAGGAGGAGAAGAAGAAGAAGAAGAAGAAGAAGAAGAAAGATGGCGGAGAGATAATACAGACACATAACTAAAAACAAAAACAAAAAAAGACACAAAAGTCACCGAATATAAAGAGAAGACCAATCAAAGAGATGAAACTGAGGCGGGTGATGCAGGAATGAAACTAAACCGCTTGAATGCTGAAGAAGACGATTTTGTATACTTGATCCTGGCTGCAGTGTGCATTCAGCCTAAAGTGGCTTTCTAGAAATCTGGGCAAGCAGTTTCGCGATGCTGCTAATCACAGTACCCATGAGGCGCCAGATGTACAGAGAAAGAAACCGAACACCCAATATAAGCATGATTAGCCACTGGTGGGAAAAAGGCTAGAACCAATGAGTGTGCCAGTTGTTCCGGGAAACACACCGGATAACCAACACATGCCTTATTAGTCACTGACGTGAAAAGGGCTGGTTAAAAACATTTTGTTCCTAATATTAATACTACTAGCTTTGTCCCCAAGTGGGATGCAATTATAAGTTATTTTGAAGTCCCACCCTAGCTTTTGCCGGGGGCCCTAAATATAGTTGGGCCTTAAATATGGCCATAACGGCTGAACGGGGTTTCCGGGACCTCTCCACGGGTGATCCTCATCCGATTGGTAGCATTTGTGTCACCAGGTGTTTATCGCTTGTGTAATGTCCTGGTGGAGTACAGCTTAGCTACCTACCTTACATTTTTTCTTTTACCTTGAATATTATTCATTTGATTTCAGTTTATATTCTTTACGAATGGTGATTTGTGAGAGACATATTAATGCTTACGCAAAGGCGTTACTGACAGATATGTCTGTAAATGATTTGGAAGGCAAATGTTAATGTTTAAAAAAAAAAAGCTGAATGTGGGACATGAATGATACAGGTATTGAAGTGAACTCGTGAGAACAAAATGTCATGGACCGTGCTCTGTGCACTTGGCACATCAGTAAGGGAATGAACATGAAGGAAGAAGTTACTGCGAGAAGATGAGAGCTCAGCGTCTGAGAAGAAACAGACTAAACACACATGTTGACAGAAACAGTTATGAAATCCCATGCTATAACTGTGGAAGACTTTGTTTAACACGGGCGGGTCTTGCTAGTCCCACTCGCCATCGCCATGTGCTGTGAGTCCTATGCCGCCTCCTCATAGCGCATTATAACACTGTCTCTGGAATGACGGAAAGGTGCCAAGATATGAGGTCTGTATATATGTACAGTTTTTTTTTATTTTGAATGCATATTTGGCAACATCTGTTCATATATGCTAAACTGTCGGGAACCTGAAAGACAAATATCTGTGTTTAGAGACAGTTGTTTATATATGGAAAACTGTTAGCAATCTTAAAGACAAATATCTGTGTTTAGATAAAGTTGTTTATATATGGTAAACTGTTGGTAATTTTAAAGACAAATATCTGTGTTTAGAGACAGTTGTTTATATATGGTAAACTGTTGGTAATTTTGAAGACAGACACATGTGTTTAGAGACAGTTGTTTATATATGGTAAACTGTTGGTAATTTTGAAGACAGACATCTGTGTTTAGAGACAGTTGTTTATATATGGTAAACTGTTGGTAATTTTAAAGATAAATATCTGTGTTTAGAGACAGTTGTTTATATATGGTAAACTGTTGGTAATTTTAAAGACAAATATCTGCGTTTAGAGACAGTTGTTTATATATGGTAAACTGTTGGTAATTTTAAAGACAAATATCTGTGTTTAGAGACAGTTGTTTATATATGGTAAACTGTTGGTAATTTTAAAGATAAATATCTGTGTTTAGAGACAGTTGTTAATATATGGTAAACTGTTGGTAATTTTAAAGACAAATATCTGTGTTTAGAGAAAGTTGTTTATGTATGGTAAACTGTAGGTGATTTTGGAAGACAGAGTTGTTTAAAGTTAGTTGCATATCCTTTCTACGAAGCTGCAAATTCAACCCCAACATTTGTTGGCTGTTGTAGTTTTCCTAGGCATTTTCCCGTTTAGCATTTTGCTGTTGCTGACTAAACGGTCCGCTCTCCATGCCACTGTCAGAATCAATGCAAGGCGGTCTGCTACCAAATCCCCTACAGCTAAGATCGAACCTGGCTTTTGCCACGCCTAAGCCACAGACATCGTTTACATATTGTAAAATGTTGTTGATTTGGAAGACAAATGATGATGTTAAAAAAAACTGTTTATATATGACATACCATTGACTCAATGTTTCTATCCCAAACTTTGAACCATATGTGACTGGGCATTATTCACATGTGCCAGTCAACATGTTGTTATGTATTTCCGTCCTGTTTGTGGTGAGGAGCTCTGAAGAACTCTGACAACCTATTTGTTTCATGAAAGGGTTTTATATTTGGCACCCCTGGAAATAGTATACCCATGAGTTTAGTACTGACATTCGTAAATCTCTCCACAACATCGAGGTTAAGAATGGAAGTTGAGGCGGTCACTGCAGCTTTCCGCTGGCTTGAGAACACAATACTCACGCACGCGCGCACAAACACACACACACACACACAAACACACACAACGTGACTGTAACTGACTCATAAAAAATGCCAAGGAAAGTTAGGACACGCATGCTTAGTGCTGAGGGAAACGCTTAGCTTTGTAGGTCATGGATGAAGAGCATTGTCTGGATCTTTTCTCTGAGGCATGCCTACAGACTGATGGCTCTGCACAGCTTAGTGGGCTGGCTCTGCACAGCTTAGTTGAATAATGATGCATGATAAGGCAGTCGGGGTTAAGGCCTTATGCGAGCACGTGTACAAATCAGAACAGCAAACACAGTCTTGTACTAGTGATGCGGCGAACAGTGACGAGGGGATCTGGCCGATACTCGTCGCTCAGAGGAAAGGCAGGACGGACATATAATCAGATTGCTACTGACACCATTGGTATTGCAACTCTGCGCTGACCGCTAAAGATGGCAACGGAGCGCTTATGGGAATTTCCCGAGTATTGTGATGTCGGTTCTTTAATCAGCTCAACACCCTTAGACTAGCTAGGGCGTCGTGAGATGGATGAGTTAGTTGTTTGGGAAACAGCTACTGTTTACATTGCTGTATACAAATATGAAAGTCGGCTCTGTGGCTAAGTCGATGCGAACGCTTTGTAATGCCGGGATGCCGGGTTCGATCCCAGCTGCGGGGCATGCGCCTTGCGTTGATTTCGACAGTGGTATCAAGAAAGCCGACAGTCCAGAAAGCAATGGCAAACTGCTGGACGTAAATTTGCCTAGATAAACCACACAACAGCCAGGAGCTGTTGGGGTTGGTTCTGCAACGTCCTGTAAAGGATACGCAACTAACCTCTACAAATATGGAACTAGCATCATAAATAAGCCGCTCATTGTGAAATGATACTTATTGCTTTCTGCCCAACTGTAGCTCAAGAAAGAAATTATTTACTCTCGCCCAATAAATCAAATGAAAGCTAACTGCGAGGAAGCAATTCGATTTTGTGAGAAAAAGATTGAGGAGACCGAGACAGCTACACATTTATACCTGGCAAAGAAGGTAAGGTCATTGAAACAGTGAATAAGTAAAGGCCCCTTTGCCTGCCAGTGGTGCATCGGGCACTTTAGGCTAGACTCGTATTTTTATAGAATAATTTGCCCTCGATGATGTGCTCAACATCTAGAACAAACTCATTTAAGGCGGGGTCGATCTGGGAGCCGATGTCATGATCGAATTCAAAGACAAGCGTCGAATCGCTACACCACGGTGGACTTCCCATTGTAACAATAACCAGTAGAAACGATCAAGGGCTCTTTTCATGCATTTAGTGCTGGAGCCATTTTTTACAGACCAGGCGGCACTCAGTAGGTGATGCGATCACTTTTTTGACAGCGGCCTTTTACATCCCAGGTACTCGTGGAGGCGGAGCGGCTAGACGCTCGCCGCGGATTGAAAGGTCGTAGGTTCGCTCCCTGGCGTAGCGTTTTTTCCCTTAAAAAAATGACATTGGCTCCCAGGCCGACCCAGCCTTGAGTGTGTACCGGGTACAGACCCAGGAAGTAAAGGCGGCATCACCTATATTGTGCCGATTGGTCTATAAAATATAGGTCTAGCCTTATATGCCCTATACGCCTAAAGGCGTGGAAAAGTGTCCTTAATTTTTTATTTTATTCTCCTATACGTCCCAGGACATTGCACTGTATCCTTCAAGGCTGGGTCAACCTACAAGCCACGGTAAACTGAACCCATTACCATACTCCGCCCCATCTGGACCAGATCCTCTCAGGTCCAGTAATACTTTACACTTGAACCGGGTTTCCGGGATTTGTCCACCTGGATCCGGATGTGAACTGCAGATCTTGAGGGCATCAGGTGAGCAGCTTGCTACGGGACTGTTGATTCGCATGGGTGCTGACATGAATTATTATGTAACCTGTGATGCTAGACCGAGGGAAGAGAAAACGTTTATGAGAGAGGCCAAAAGCGCTTGACTGCCTTACATCTACCCCCCCCCCCCCCCCCCCCCCCGGCAACTTTCTTTAGCCTGAAATACGTTGTCAAGTTTTCTAAATCAGCAATTTTGTCTCGTATAAATGCAACTGTCGTTTTAAGTTCATTTACTGGTCTATATAGGGTAGCTGTGGTGGTGCAGTGCCTAGACACTCACCTGTAGATCTGAGGGCTGTGGGTTCAAATCCGAAAGTTTCTGTAATTTTCTTCAAAAATGACCTTTGCTCTCAGGCTGACCCAGCCTTTATGAGTACAAGGTAAGGTCGTGGGAAGTAAAGGCGGTCGTCGTAATGCTGACCAATTCAATAAGTGCCATTTAGTCTATAAAATATAGGGCTAGCTCTATATGCCCAATAAGCCTGTAGGCGTGGAGAGTACCTTCTACTTAGTGGCCTGAAAAGTTTATTTTCCACGGTTGTTCTTTCTAGCCAGAAGGTTCGACTTGATCTGTCATTTTTGGTGCAATCCTGGAGTACGTGCTTTGCTGTCTGGGAGGGCTGTCCAAATCTGCAGATGGCTCATATCTTACATTTGGTGTGGCTGCGTAATCGGTTGTGCCCTTTTTTAAGGCGCCATGAAACTATGACAGCATTTCAAGTGTCTAGAAGGTTGATCTTAATAGAGTAGAGTGGAGGGGTAGACTGCAAGCCCTTTTTAATCTGTACGCTAGAAAAAGATGAGGTTTAATGATGAGGCAGCACAGAGCATATTAGTAGTAGATTTTTACCCCACCGGGACATCACACAAGCGATAAACACCCGATGACACAAAGTGCCGCCATGCGGATGAGGATCACCGTGGAGAGGTCCCAGAAACCGCGTCGAGCCATCAGACCATATTTATGGGCGGGCTATTTTGCTGTCCTAGGGTGGGGCTTCACAATAGAGAAAAATTGCATCTCACAAGGAAATGACTGGAATATGTGCACAGAGCATAACTGACTGACTTTCTACCCCACCAGGACATCACACAAGTGATGAACACCCGATGACACAAAGTGCCACCATGCGGATGAGGATCACCGTGGAGAGGTCCCAGAAACCGCGTTCAGACAATTAGCCATACTGATGGCCTGCCTATATTGCGGCCCCTGGCAAAAGCCAGAGTGGGGCTTCAAATGAGAAAACATTACGTCCTGAATAGGAGTCTGGAGTTAGGCCTTCGTGTTATAGTCACTGCCTTGTGGCGTTAGTAGTCATATCTGTCCCAAATCGTCTGTCTCCTGTACTTCCAATCAACGAGATGATCTGCAAAGCCATGATGTCAGACTGTCTAGAATCTTCTCTCTCCTTCCCTTCAACTTTCCTACCGTCACTATATACTTCAGTTTTCTCTTTCTCGTGACATGAAACAAGAATGTTGATTGTCTCCCTTTGATGTGGGCAGTCAGTTCTCTTCGTGAGTCGGTTTCTTTCAAGACATATTCATTACTCTTTTTATCTGCCCATCGTGTTTTCGCTTGTCGTCTATAACACTACATCTGCATCGCTTCCTCTGGATTTTTCACTAATCGGCCAACTATCCATGGTTCACTTTTGTGTAACAGGATGTGATTTATATTGAATTTGATAATTCTCCTTCTCACCTCAATTCAACAGAATGTTGAATTAAGAATCGACTTTACAGCACTCAGAGCACTCACTTAAACGCTCCGTCACCATCTTTAGCAGCAAGCGAAGAGTTCCAATTCCGATGGTACCAGATCAGTAACTATCTGTATATAATAAACACGTTGTGAAAAGTGACTAATTAAGGATGCGCTGAAATCGTAAGACCATCGGAAAACACACATTCACTGAAGTTATGAAGCAACAACGAGAAGGATTTTATGTTTGGGGGTCACCACAACATGAGGAACTGTATAAAAGGGTCGCGGCATTGGAAAGGTTGAGAGCCACTGCAATAGAAAAAGAACTTTCCCAAATATCTTGTCAAGTTTGTTTGTCCATGCACTTTGCAGGAGAACGTGGAGCTTCAGTTGGAGGCTGCCTATCGTCAGAGACTGCTCGCAGCTTACCAGGAAGTCAAGAAGAGGCTGGTCAGTGTGTTTCATTGCTGTCTTTCTTTCTCTCATTTTTTTCCCCCAATGTTTCCGCTTATTTTCGTCTTTTCATTATTTTTTCCGGTTTCTTGTTTACCTTTCTTCTTGCTTACCATCTGTTCTAGACACAGTATGACCTGCATTGTCTAGCATTATCACATGTTTGGGTAGGCGAACTCCCGCCCTTTCTCTCTTTCTTTTCTCTGTATACTAAGGTAGAACTTGTGGTCGCCTCTGACATTTGAAGAGCTGCCATGGGTCCTGTTTATGTTGATTTATGATGTTAAAAGAAAAAAAAAAGTATAAATTATAATTTACACATATTAAATCTTTTTAAAAGAAGTTGCATTCGAAATTTTTTTTTTTTTTAAATCATTACACGGAACTTTAACTATGGTAAAGCACCTGTAAATGAGTTAAGTAAAAATCTTGAGTTGATGCATTTTTCCTGTGGTAACTCACGGTTGTGAGTCCTGTACTCTCACTCCATCACTGAAGGGAAAGATTGAAACTTTTGAATTAAAGTGTTACAGAAAAGTTCTTAGAATACCATGGACCCAGAAGAGAAAAAACATCGACAATCGACACGAGTTAAACGTCAAAAAGAACTGGCTAAAAAAAAAAAAAAAAACAGCGTCCTGTCCCGAAAGTTGAAGTATGTTGGCCACATCAGACGTCATTGTGGCTGTGTTAGAGGGTGCGGTTTGTGGAACGCGAGGCTGGGGTCGACCTCCGTAAAGATGGTTACAGGACATAGAAGAAGTATTAGCATTGAAGGCACATGGACCTGGAGAGCTGGCTAGGGAGAGGGATACTTTCAGGCATGCCGTGAGGAGAGCAACGTTCTGTAAAGGATTTGCTGATTGATGAGAGGTAACACGGAGCATTTAAATTGGTTCCGACCACCACCCAGCAACAACAACAACAACAACAACAACGGTTTTTATAGGCAATCATCCGTCTCCAGACATCTTGATCCATTATTTTCTGGATCATTTACGTTAATGATGTTCCTTTACACCTGTATTGTTTACTGTACCAAAAAACGAAATGATCATCGTCATCTATCGTACTGAGGATTCTTGTTTGCTTTTGTGTCCTTTATCCCCCGATAGAAAGTAGAGTTGCCTTAGGAACTATAGTGTCTGATTCTCAGTCAGTACTGCGGAAGGTTCCAAATAAACAAATGTGGCACTAATGGACACAAAAGCGATAGCTATAAGAGCACTCGCACTGGGTAAAGGAGACATTCTGAAGACCATTCATGAACGAATGCTGTTTGAAGGTATGAGGTTGAGGTTGAATGAAGTAACATGTGTCAAAAATATGTGAACGTGGATGTTAGTTGTAAATCCGACAAGAAGTGACGTCTGGGAGGAAGAGAACGACGTGTAAATAATTAGTTCAAACAATATTTCACACAACAACTATGGATTAACTGCCATGTTTTTTGAAGTCCCAGGAGTCATCTCATGATTGATTTATTTGATTTGATTCAAGAACCGGCATAGCAGCACTTGGGGCATTTCAATAAGCACTCCGTCCCCATCTTCAGCAGCCAGCGAAGAGTTCCGATACTAATGGTGCCAGTAGCATTCTGATTAAACGTCCGTCTTGCCTTTCCTCTGAGCCTCGAGCATCTGCCAGAACCTCTCGTCGCTCCCCGCTGCATCAATCTCACCAGACTATGGTGATCCAGCTGCTCCTCCGAACTGTACACGCTCTCCCACAAGGCACTAACCACGTCTGCCTTATCATGTATCAGTATTCCACCAAGTTGTGCAGAGCCAGCCAGTCTGTCACCCTGTTCATTTCCAAACACACAGGCGTGACCCGGTGAAAAAAATTCAGACAATACTCTTCCCCGTGTCCTCCGCAGCGAAGCATGTCACTCTGCACGAAGCATACCTATCCTGATCTTCCTCGTCATTCTTTCTGTCAGTTACAATCACGATGTGTGTGTGTGTGTGTCGTTTTCTCTAGCCAGCGGAAAGCTGCAGTGACCGCCTCCACCTCCATTCTTAAGCTGGATGTTGTGGTATCATATGCTAGGCTCTCCTCGACCATGAACTTTTACTAAGAAGCCCCAAGCACTTCTTTTGCCTGTTGACACTGAACCGTCTGTGTAAATGATCAAATCCTCCGAGCGAGCATTATCTTGAATTATTTGCTGAATTTCCACCTCCGTGGCACCTGCTGGTCAGTCTCTGCATTCCCGGCTCAGCGTGATTATGACTCTACACAAGTCTGACTGTTCAAGTGGCACTTTGACCCACTCCTCTCCTCGCCTAATGTTCTCAAGGATGCAAACCTGTCTTATTGTGTCTTCTGCCTGAGCCATCCATGACCTCCCTCTAATTAGCCGCTGACCCTTAACTGCCCCCAGAGCTTCATGCAGAGGGTTGTCTGTGTCTGCAGGTACCCTGAGATATGACTTCGCCTGCAGCACCTTGTGCCTACCTGCAACCGTCGGCAAACCAAGAATGTATCGCCACTGTGGTGTCTCTGGTGCAACCCAGATTGACCCGCATAGCAGCGTTCTGTATGCGCTCTAGTTTGTCCATCTGACTCTTTGAGATGGTAAGCATTCCCAGGCCATAATCAACCAATGGCAGGATCAGGTGCTGATATAGTGTGAAAAGCATTCTCTGCTTTATGTCAATTGCAGCCATAGTCTTAAGTGTACTAACTCCTTTTTGGCATCTCGTCACAACACTCTCCACATGGTCCTTAAAAGACAAGCTCCTGTCAAATGTAATTCCCAGATACTTCAGTTTGCTCTCTATCTGTTGACATTTCTACCATCTATCGTGAGACTTGGGACATTAGCTTTAACGATTCTGTTGTCCAGAGAACACCACAAAACAGACGCCTTTTCCGGGTAGACGACAGTCCTCATTTCTGTACATCACTCAGTCATCTTGTCTACTGTCGCTTGTAGCTCCCGGGCTGTTTGTTCCCTCTCTTCCCCCTGCCTGTATGCAAGAATATCATCCAGAAGTCATCTCAAAAAATAAACTGCATTTCAAAGAGCCTTTTCGCTGTATTTACTCGGAAAAAAAGGGGGGAGGGGGGTTTTCGTTTCCTTTGAAGTGGACATGCATTTGTCTAAGAGGCGACAAACATAGACTCTGAACAAATGAGCCAGATTTATCAAACGAATGTGTACGCAACCGATAAGTCCTTGAGAAAGGCTAAAGTTCAGACATGGACAAAACGCAGGACTTTCTGTCGGGGTGTACAGCCTATGAAAGCTAACAAGAAGACGAAGAGCAGATCTATCCTTTTCTGACGATCAGGTGTGCTGGACTTGATCCTTTCGTGTTTGAGGTCAGTGAAGTCTGCCCGATTTCGGATACAGGTGTTTCTTGGCCGACCGCATCGCCTCTTTCCATGTATGGAACCCTGTAGAGTAGTTTTGGAAAAGCCGTAAATCTTGTTACACGTTCACTTCGTTGCATTAATTAAAAAAAAAATATATATAAAAAAAAAAAACACTATTGTATCAAGTTGCCATATAGCAGACTGCATATACATATTTAAGAAATATGATTGACAATGTTTTCTTTCAATAATAATGTGACAGGACTATGAAACCGCAAGATCCGACCTTGTAAGGAAGTTTGAGCAGGATCACATGGTGGACTGGATTGAATCAAATGTCACTAAGAGCATCACACCGCAGCAGGTAAACCCTCACATCTGCACACAGTAGCTTTCACTTCTTCTTCTTCTTCTTCTTCTTCTTCTTCTTCTTCTTCTTCTTCTTCTTCTTCTTCTTCTTCTTCTTCAGTGTTCCGAGCCCTTGATGTTCACTGCTGCAGATTTCACCCGCCTCCACGCCTCTCTCAGGTTGACCTTCTCTTTCCAGTTGGTGACACCAAGTGTTTGCACGTGTGTCTGGACGTTATCTCTTCATCGTCGTGGCCTACAACCATTCAGCTCCCTTATGTATACAGATATTAATTATCTTTCTGTCTTTTGACATTTTCTCAATATGCCCAAGCCATTTCAGTGTATTGATCTCATGAAGCCAGTAATCAGTGGTGATTAAAACAGATGATGAATTTCGTTGTTGCTTCTCACTCTCTATTCCCCGGTTTTTTTTTTTTTTACCTTTGATGGGCCCAAAGATTCGTCGTAATACTCTGTTTTATAAAAGTTGTAAAGAAGCTTCATCTCTTTTAGTTGTGCTCCAAGTTTCGGAGTTTTAGACTGTGAGCAAGAGGAACCCTGCCAGAAGGGTGTAAGTGTTCGGCTTTAATGTTGATTCTTGTCACTTGTGATGTATTGATAATAAACCCGTGAATTGCTGTCAACCTTCGTCGACTGTCATTTGGAGACGGGTGATAGTTGATCGGAAGAGAAGTTTGACTCGTCCGTACTGTTATCTTGCCCCCTAGACAATGGAACTAGTTTCGAATCTGTATGAGGGAGACTGAACACGGAGGAGATGCATTACACTAGTCAATCTTCCTTGATGTTCAGATTTTTCAGGATGCCAGATTTGCTTTTTTTGTTGGTACATGATATTCAGAGAATCGTTCTATAGCATGTCAGTTCAGAAGCTCACATTTTCTCCCTTTTAACTGGGAGATAGTACACCGCTCACATCTGTATGTTGCTACAGGAAAATGTATGTTCTTAGTGTGTTGCCGGTGCTTAACTATAGACTTGTAATACCGTCCCATTCTTACAACATACCCCATAATATAGACTTGGTATGCAGACATTCGGTTTTTTTTTTTTTTTTTTTTTTTTTTTTTTTGCTTTTTCCTTTTCTTTTTGAAAATAGATATCTGTTATCTTTCCCTTTAAACATATCCATTTTACGTTCTTTTTCTTTGTTGTTTAACTGTACCTGTACGTGTAATTGCACAACTCTTAAAGACGTCGCAAAACAACTTTAGCTGTTGTGTGGTTGAATCGTGTTTTTCTTTTAAATTGGTCGGGCACTCATACCATGTCAGATTATTGAAAGAGATGTCAAACCAGATGAAAAATTTAACAAGTCAGCTTAATATTGTCACAATCACAAAAGAGAAGTGAACATTACGGCTAGAACGCCTTCATCAGTACATACCATCTCTGTCTGAAATATTCACTTGCCTGGTCAGTTGAAGCTCTGAAGCACGTGTGAAAACAGGAAGTAAATAACTGTCACTTATTTCTGTATCTACCACTTTTTAGGGTGGTGTAGAGAGGGGGATCGTGAGCCTGAAGATGTAGGACCGCACGGCTAGTGCTATCGCCACAGACTATGCAGGTTGGGATGTTTATTTTTTCCCTGACAGAAAAACTCCACCACCTTACCGGGGTCGAACCCTGGTCTCCATTATAATAGCTGACGTTGTAAACACTCGGCCATCCGCTCCCCAGGAAATGAATACAACCTAAAAAGGACGTGGAAGGCAACGGCTGTAATTAAAAATATATTTCCGGCGGCCATGAAACAGAGACAAAGTATTGGAAGAAACTATTCTCATTTCAGTTGAATTTATTCAGTTTTGTGCTTTACTCTATGTTGATGTAACTCTGTAGTAACGCACCTGATGAGATACAACGAAATATACCTGGCACTAAATTGAACAATGTATTGTTTGTATTCGCATTATTTAAATAAGGGGGTAGTCTGGTCTGAAATGTGAAAAAAATGGGTACCGTTTTGTTTTTGATGAATAACCAACTAAATATTAAAATATCTTCTTGAAATTTGGTGAGCTTATGCTTGATACATGACAGTTCACTAATATGCCATTTGTTTTTTTTTTTTGCAAACGTGTTTAAACGTGCCAAATTATTATTAAATTGAAAAAAATGTAAGAGTAAAAAAAAAAAAAATTGATGTTAGTCTTATACAGATATTTTCTAAACTAACCTAACAGGAGTCCTGAATTTTGGAGTCAGAGTAGTTCACTGCTACAGTTAGATTCGCTACCTCTAGTTTGTTTGTACTAGCAATAGTTTTGAAGTTATGAAGTTGTAAAATTTGGGCTAAAATGACTAGCAAATTATGAAATTAAAATACTCATAATTCAACTTGCATCAAATATTTCTCAAAGCTGGTGGTAGGGATCATAGCTGTTATTGTTTTAAAGCTGTGTACCAAAGTTGAATAATTTATATCCAATAGTTTAGAAAAAAACACCAAAAAGTTAGTCACACCCCCTAAATTTTGGCAAAGTTTTCTGACAGTTTTGAGAGAGAAAAATGGTACTTACTCGGCTTAAATGAGCTAATGTCCTCCAGGTAAGTATGGTAATCCTTCCTGGTGGGCCTGCTTCTCATCCCTAGTAAGTCTACTCCGCCTCCTAGCTATTCTGGCTGCATGTGATGCTGCTTTGGCTCGCCGTTGAGCATTTTTTATTCGTCGCATATCCTTTTGCAGAAAACAGTCTTTAGCAAACTGTCCAACCATGAGCTGCAGTTCCCTCATAATATCCAAGAATGTCTTAGCACCATCATTGAATACACTCACTGCTATTGAAACAGCTGTTTTTACTGTAGTCAGTCCATGAGCTTTTTTTTTAGGGCAATATTTCCAGATGAGGCTGTTAGCACTTTCATTTGCGTTCTGTGTATAACCTTCTAAACACTTGCGTAAAAGATCTGGATGTGCAAGATCCCTAAAGATGGGTTTTATGGTATCCATAACTGCTGTGGGCAAGCTAGATTTATGTTTGTAAGAATCTAACTTGTTTTCTGATTCAGCCTTCTTATAAGGACACACAGGTGAGCACATACTGTGTTGAGGATTTCCATCAGTTGAAAGTCTGTGAAAATAGACTGCCCACACATGTTGTCTCATCACAGCAAGATTGTTTTTATTTCTACGAATTGCATTCCCATACATTGTTTGAATCTGATCAATTTGTTTATCTGTAAGCCTTCCTTTTCCATCTAAGCCTTTTCCGTCTTCTAACTTTCTTCCTTTCATGCTTTTTTTTAAAGTTGCGGAGACGGGTGCCCATTCTTTTTTGCACGTGTCCCACACATTCTATTGTATCAATCGGTATATCTCCATATGGTTTGGAATTAACTACTGCTTTGTATGTGTTTGTATCTCCATCGCCTTTAAACCTGGTATACCTAAGATTATAATTTGTCACAGACCTTGCAAAAATATTTTTGATTATTTCTGCCTCCATCGATCCCGAAGACAACTTATGTGTGAGTGTACATATGTCCTTGTGCTCTGTAGCCCATCTAATATACCTCGTCGTACTTTTATCTCTTCTTTTCCAAACGTCACAAGACTTGCATTGCTTACATCTTGTCCCTGTATCAAGTATTTTGCCTGTTTGGCAACTAATAGTTGTGGCAACTCCTATCACTGATGAGTGTCCTGGGGTCATCCAAGTCCCATCTGATGACACATCAATATGACGGATGTCATCCATCTGTTCCTTATTTTCTAAACATTCAGCTAAAGAAAATTCATTCATGGCTGCATTTCTCATAGATGTAGTCTGTACCTCTGTTGCTGCAGTCTCTATTTTCTTATTATTAAGACTATATGTGCTTTTGCTGACAGGTGGTGGTAAATCCATAATTCCGCAAAATGTCTGCAATTCAGATCTGTCGCAGCCAATAGTTCGCATTGCAAAAACAGCATGCTGATTTATACTACTCACTGTCCTTTTACCTACAATGATTTGTTCGCATGTAGGGAAAGCCTTTTGTCCAGAACATCTTTCATTGTTGCAGTGAAATGCAAGTTTACTTCCTAAACCTTGCCTCTGAATTTTAACTAATCTGACACTATCATGACAACTTGCACACACTAATTGTGATGAAATATTCTCACACAAAATGTACATATCAATAATTCTGTTGCCACTGGGAACAAGTTCAGATAAATGACCATTTTCACTTTCATTGTCACTATTAAAGTCATCAGAACACTCTTGTTTATCCTCTAGATCTTCATTCATAATGCTGTCCATAAACAGTTTATTTTCTGATGTAGTGGGCGTGGCACTAAGAGATTCTGAAATCAGATTATTTTCTTTGTCTTCAGAAACTCGGCAAGCGTCAGCTGGTGAAACACGAGGCTGCAATTCAATGTCTACCACCAGTTTAGGTTGCTTTGAAGCAGAAGTAAACTGATTTCCTCTAAATTTCCTTTCCTTTGCAACTTTACTCCTCTGCTTTGGAAATGATGGCATAATTCTAAACTAAGTATTGACACAAATAACTCGATAATAACTCACAAATCATAAAATTTTCAGCTTCTGTCAACGGAAATGCTTTGACGCAAGAAAGGGGAGCAATCCTTATAATAAGACCCAAGAAAAGGGGAGTGATTCATTGTTTTGTATTGAAAAGAACCATATAAAGAAAAAAAACTTTTTTATAAAATTTTTTGTCAAAATTGTCTCCTTGAGCTACCCACACACACCCATTTGTAATCAAATTATCTCAGGTTCTATTGATCGGATTTTAAAGTTGTAAACTGCTAATGAAAATAGACATATTTATCTACACGGTTAGTGGCATAAAATATGTTAAAGCAAAAATATGATATTTTTCAAATTTCCTATCAGACTACCCCCTTAGTCACAATCACAAAAGAGAAGTGAACATTACGGCTAGAACGCCTTCATCAGTACATACCATCTCTGTCTGAAATATTCACTTGCCTGGTCAGTTGAAGCTCTGAAGCACGTGTGAAAACAGGAAGTAAATAACTGTCACTTATTTCTGTATCTACCACTTTTTAGGGTGGTGTAGAGAGGGGGTTCGTGAGCCTGAAGATGTAGGACCGCACGGCTAGTGCTATCGCCACAGACTATGCAGGTTGGGATGTTTATTTTTTCCCTGACAGAAAAACTCCACCACCTTACCGGGGTCGAACCCTGGTCTCCATTATAATAGCTGACGTTGTAAACACTCGGCCATCCGCTCCCCAGGAAATGAATACAACCTAAAAAGGACGTGGAAGGCAACGGCTGTAATTAAAAATATATTTCCGGCGGCCATGAAACAGAGACAAAGTATTGGAAGAAACTATTCTCATTTCAGTTGAATTTATTCAGTTTTGTGCTTTACTCTATGTTGATGTAACTCTGTAGTAACGCACCTGATGAGATACAACGAAATATACCTGGCACTAAATTGAACAATGTATTGTTTGTATTCGCATTATTTAAATTCATTACGGGAAAACATTATTTTGAAACATATATATTAAATAAAGCTGTTTTGGACATTACGTCCCTTAGGCGAGTTGGAGCCGATTAGATAGATACGGCGGCTCTCAAGAGACTTAGGAATTATCACTGGAGTGGCTACACTTGATGGTTATAGCCTAGACGTCGAAGACATCTTGGTGACCTTCATAATTTAAATGCAGCAGCACTAGTTTGGGAGCACTATTCTTCACGTCAGAAAGATGGTGCCTGAACACGTCAAAATCATTGCACAGTTGTCTGCTACCAAAACACTGTCAGTTGTCTGTGACATTGGTATGTTGCAATTATAAAACTGAGTTTATAACCCTCGAGCCACAGATGCCGACATATAGTGTCAGGGAATCCTACATAAATGTTATGTTTTTTCGTCTATAGGAACAGGAGAGCATCCAAAGCTGTATCAGAGCTCTGAAGAAGCTGGCTGCTAAAGAAAATGTCTCCAAATGAACATTGGGCATTGTTAGAACACTTTTACTGTTTGTTTTATTAGTGTGAACCTCAGTTCGGTTTGATGTTTGAATAAATATATGTTTGCATTTCCATATTTTTCATTAGACTGTGGGGTATTAAACAATATCATGGAAAGATATGAAACAGAACGAAAAATAAATGGCGAGCTTCGCGATATAACAAACGAAATGTGAACATTGCGGCTACCGAGCCTTCACAGATGTTATGGGGTCATTACAAGTGGCGGTAACATCGTGTAGTATGGAACGCGGGATATCGCAGGTGATAGTGTAGGGGACTATGAAACCTGACACCCCTGTAAGAGAAAGTCGCGAATGTGAAAAGTCAAGACGCATCTATAAACAGCCAATCATGGTGTCCGTGGGCCCGAAAACGGGAGTTGTACCTATTAAACATATCTATATATTTTCTATTGGCAATTTAACAAAACTGGTGATTGGGGGAGGAGGAGGGGGGGGGGTGGGGTCTATAACTACTAATTTAAACGTCCAATGTATTTTTATTTATGGTAAGTCACTTTACGAACACAGAGGAGGCGCCTATGTTCGTTGGATCCCTATGCGGTCGCACGCGTTAAGTGGCTGACCCCATAAATGTGTTCCAGGGACCGCGACACTGGACACAGACCTCACTCAGTATATAGATGAGGGCACATGAGACCACACCTCGGTGTTTGGTGCACCACCAATGACTGTTCAGATAGCGTGCCAATGGGAATATGGCAATGGACAGTTTCATTTTGGATGATTCGTGTGTTTACTTTGTTTACATATTTCGTTGATCTCAAAGTTTTGAAACGAATAAAATAATAAAGTTAGTTCAAGGCTGGTGTATCGTTTCTGTACTGTCTGTGAGGCAAATTATTCTTCTTCTCCTCCTCCTCTTCTTACTCGTACTACTGGAACTACAGCTTGAAAAAAAAAATCATTTATCAAGACGACATACAAGGAATTGTGGAGAGAACATACCAACAGTAAACATAATTTTCTGTTCAAGAACAGGATACTGCAGCAGGCTCAACTACCATGTGCATAACATAAAGACCACAATCTACACATTGTGTAGGACAACAAACACGTGAGCACATTCTACAGGCCGGTCCACTATAATTACACTGACGAAGAGAAACCTTGCTCAAGAGCAAAGTGTGCAGAGCAAGATGTTGGAAACCATGAAGAACCTGCAACTGACGTGTGATTTCATAGAAGCAGCCCACCTGAAGTCTGAGCTCAGCACACGAAACCGACCGCCAAGAGCGAACGAAAGAACTTCTTTATCAAAGGGTTACAGATTGGGCACGCAGGCGCGTCTTTATTCGGCCCTGTCAAGCAAAGACACTAAAATCACGGGTGGTAAAATGCGCGCGCGCGCGCACACACACACCCACGTACACACGCAAACCCACTTACACAAACACATGGACCCACATACACAAACATATCCCATGCATTCATGCCTACATATATATACACGCATACCTACATACACACACATATATACATACATACGCAGACACTCATACACACACAGACAGACACTCTCACAAACATAAACACTCAAAGACACACATCCGGAAACATCCACACACAAACACACGTGACCACACTGACAGACACCTATAAACCTACACACACACACAGGCAGAGACACACACAGAGATATACAAAACACACAGACACCCACACACGAAAAAGAATAAGAAAGCTACAACTAAAACAAAAACTACTACCACGACCGCCGCCACCACCACCACTACTGCTGCTGCTGCTACTACTAATACTAATACTACTATTACTATTACTACTACTACTACTACTACTTTCGGCTATCCTCCGAATAACGACCACATATTATGGCAGCCAAAAACATGGCCTCAGACACATGTAAATTATTTACACGTCGTTCTCGTACTTCAGGCGGCTATACCGCCACAGCCGAGAGTATCTTTCACGCCGCTACTCGCGACGTTGATTGGGACTAAAATAGACGACTGGGACTTCTTCTTCTTCGATCCTTCTGTCAGAAAACTTATATCAGGAGGCCGGTAGCCTTTATGAAAGCTATCGTGCAATCCATATCCTCTTGTGTACCATACAGTTTTGTCTTCATTGTGACTTCAATGCCAGATTGCGTCTCTGTTGTCAGCATACAGTTGACAGTGTTGGAGCACATGCTCAGCATTTTCGGGTGCCACGCTGCAGGGACACGTCTCCGTATTTCCTACACCGAAAAATTTGAACATATGTTGACGAAATCTGTTGTGCCCTGTCCTTAGTCTGAATATAATAGACTGTCCCTCTCTAGAGAGGCGATGAAGTGAGTCTTGGGGAGAAAATCTGGTGTGGGTATCCAGCCACCTTTCTTGGATACTAGATTGTATTAGTGTTTTCATCACTTGGTGGGTTAAGTCGCTATTTGGTTGTACCATGTCACTGCCGCTTCTGGCCAATCTGTCCGCTATTTCATTGCCTTCCAAGCCACAGTGACCTGGAATCCACTGCAGTACAGATTGTTCTACTGAAGAGCCTAAGTAAATCAGCTGTTGCGTCAAGTCTACAAAACTGAGTGTCTTTTAGGTTAACAATTGCTTGTAGAACTGACATAGCATCAGTCAGAAAGACCACTCTGCTATATTTGCTGTGCTGTTGTCCATTCAGGAAAGAACATGCTGCTAGAAGTGCTTCTGCCTCTGCTCTGTAATTGGAGGAATATGAACCTGTTGGTACAGCCTGGTTGATTTTTAAACCATTTGGGCATTCTATGTATATTCCTCCTCCTCCGTCTCTTACTGCTCTCTTGGCTGAACCATCTGTATACACTCGAATCCAACTCTGGTGTGGGTAAAGTCTATTGATCTCTCCTTCTGTAGTTGATTTCATATCAGTGCTGCCCATTGATGATTTGGAGGAGACCCCTGTTACAGTGGTTCTGACTGTTGGTAGGCTATCCCTAAGCCAAGCGGGGCAGTCGTTGTAAGGTTTAAGTGGAACATTTGGTATTATGGGAGGGAGTTTAAGGACAGCGAGCTTGGCATTTGCGTTCTTAATAAAGCAAGTTCTCTTTAGTCTAGCCTTCTGGGGTTTCTGTAGTCGGCTGTACATGGGTTGTTCTTGAAAGTGGTGGTATTTGGAGAGCTGGGTGAGGATCTTTGTGTCTCTCCTATCTTCCAGATTATGGAGACCAGTAATTGTTTCCATATCTGATATGGGCGTGGAGCGCATTGCCCCTGTCATAATACGGAGAGCATGGTTTTGGATCTTTGAGACTTTCTGAAAATTTGATTTAGCTGCTGTGCCCCAAGCAGCTATTCCATATTCTAGTGTTGGCCTCACATAGCCTGTATAGGTCCTCTTAAGGACATTGAGGTTTGCCCCCCAGTCTGTTCCAGCTAACTTCCTCATCAGTTGTGTTCTCTTGAGTCCCTTGCTCTGTGTCTTTTCTATCTGTTTTCTCCATGTGAGTCTTGAGTCAAAGGTTACTCCTAAATATGACGGTGAGTCATCATGTATCAGTGCCTGGCTGCCATATCTAAGTGAAACTTTCTGGGGTTTGGTAGAGAGACTGAAAATGGTGTGTGTGGTTTTGGCCCCATTTACAGGCATGTACCAGCTATTGGACCACCTCTCTAGAGTTCCTAGGGATTCTTGAAGCCTTGTCTGTGCCTTTTCAGTGTCCTCCTCTGAACTCAGTAGCGCCAGATCATCGGCATACATAACGGCTTGAACTCCATTACAGAGGGTTGATTTTATGTCGTTAATGTAAACTAGGAAAAGAATTGGGGACAGAACTCCGCCTTGCGGAACTCCATGTGTCATTGAGACTGATCTGACTGGGACTCATGAGCAAAGCTGCAGGAGATGCGGAAGCTGCTGCTTGTGAGTCCCAGCCATCTAATTTAGCCCCAATCCACGCCGCGCGTGATACTCTCGGCTGTGGCGGTATAGTCGCCGGAAGTGTGCAATAATATGTGGCCGTTATTCGGAGGAAAGCCATACTTTTCTTCTTTAGCTTTTTATCCACACATAGACATTTACAGAACCCTTGCCAATTCCTTTATAGGAGTGTCCATGATTAGTAGAATGTTGCATCAAAAGATGTGTAAAGGACAAAGTAGACATTGTAAGAACACGTCTACATGTCCGTTCCCGTTTCCATTATTGGGAAGAAAAAAAAAAAGCTTGGGTTCCACTAAGTTCAACCCTGCTGCTACTGGTGAAGCTTCGATTTTATATTCAAGTCCAGTAAACTGGCGATTCGTCCGTAAAGAGTTAACCTGTTTTACTGCATCTTTCTGGGTTTTATTGCGTCTTTGCGACACGAATGCCATGCTTGAAATTAACATAGTTTTGGTCAATTTTGACTATTGGGCATTCATTGCAGCAGAATCTTTCGCCGGAGTTTATAGCTGATGAACCCTGAAAAGACGTCCGTTTAATTCTGTTACAACTTTCCGTCCTTTTTAGGATGAAATTTTTCGTTATTTGAAGTCCTACTCTGGCTCTTTCCAGTGCCCGCAAAATAGCCCGGCCATAAATATGGCCTAATAGCTGAACGCGGTTTCTGGGACCTGTCCACAGTGATCCTCATCCACATGGTGGCACTTAGTGTCATCGGGTGTTTATCGCTTGAGTGATGTTCTGGTGGGGTAGAAAATTCGCCAGTCAGTCATTCCGCTTAATCAGAATGCTACTGGCACCATTAGTATCGGAACTCTTCGCTGGCTGCTGAAGTGCCGTGATGTCGCTTCTTGAATCAGCTCAACTCAACTTGCTAAGAAGGAGAAGAAGAAGGAGAAGAAACCGCCCTCGTATATCAGCAGAGCACATAATACCGATATTGGGAAGAAAAAGCGGCAGGCGTGATGCTGACCATATCACACAGCCAGTGCTGACTGGTTTATAACATATACGTCTAGGCATATGTGACTAAATCCCAGGTCGACCCAGCCTTGAGTGGGTACCGGGTGCAGTCCCGTGCAGTAAAGGCGGCTAGCTTGATGGTGAACACATCACCCATCTTGAGCCGATTGGTTTATAAAAAATATAGGTCTAGCCCTGTTCGCCTGAAGGCGTGGAAAAGGGGCCTTTCATTTTTTTTTACTTATATATGGCCAAAACGCTTTAAAGTGTTCAGAGGGGTCCTTTACTTACATAATGCCGATGCGAACTATCATGTTTGTTTCGTTTTATACGATGATAGTAGTTCATTATTTTTTAATACGCTGTGTTAGTTGGACTGGATCGCTGAGTGTTGTTTGGGAACACGAGTCTGTTATCTTTATATTTGTAAATTATCATATAATTGTTATTTTCTATTAAAAGCCAGTCTTCAATCGAAACATTATCTTTTGAACGTATGCTACTCCGTTTTCTGGAGCAAACTAGACAAATTATCGTTGTTGGTATCGGCTCGCATTGGAGGTAGTTCTTGTTATTTGGAAGCGTCATGTTTCCATGGTATTTGCTGGTTATCACAGGAGCCCTAATGGCTTGTGTGGGTTATGTTTTTAGCAGAATCACGGAGAAATTGCGGACAAAACATCATCAAGTGCCACCGCCCATGTGTAGAGGGTGGATTCCATGGTTGGGCTGCGCTGTGGAGTTTGGAAAAAGTCCCCTCACGTTTATTGAGGCCAAGAGGCGAGAGGTGATGATAATTTAATATTAGGTTTTATTCTTAATATTTCATATTAGGTTTATTTCTTAATATTTATGTTAAATTCTATATCTACTTTGTTGTTCTTCTTCTTTTTAAAGTCTATGCTGTGTGGAGTTTTAATAAACTCTGACACAGATTAGCTTCCTGACACAGATTAGCTTCCTGACACAGATTAGCTTCCTGACACAGATTAGCTTCCTGACACAGATTAGCTTCCTGACACAGATTAGCTTCCTGACACAGATTAGCTTCCTGACACAGATTAGCTTCCAAGCCATGATGTAGACTGCTCAGCATCTGTTTTCTCTGTCTCCCTCTGCCTCTTTCCCTCAAACTTTCCTACCATATGTACTCCAGTTTTCTCCTTCTCATCACATGACCCAAAAAAAAGGGGGGGGGGGGGGCAAATCATGGCTGGGTGGGGCAGGGGATGACATCATGCAGGTTTGCAGCCTTACAGACATCCATCCAGGTGAGGAGTGGATACAAGAGTCTAAAGCGCCCAATCTCACATTCTCCTGTGTCATGATGCTTTATAGGAGTTGTCGGGAGCAGAATCCAGCTGCTGTCAATGCCGAGGTATGTGCGCTTATCAGTGACAAGTCAGATGAGACAGATGTGCTGATCTTCACAGACGGGTCCGCTATACGAGGACATAAGAGTGTATGGGCATTTACAGCTCGCTCTTCAGGCAGAACAGTTAAGGAAGCCAGCGGTGCTTTCTCCATGACCACCAGCAGCATGATGATGGAGGTGAGGGCGGTGATACAGGCTTCTATGTGGCTGGGATCACAGGACTATTCCCACGTGTGTGTGCTGAGTGATTCTTTGAGTACATCCGGCGGGTCGAGGCAGGCTGATTACGCAGACAGTGGCTCGAGTCATTGCAAAATTCTCCTGTGTGTGCAGATACTTTCATATTCGTCCTAGGGCATGCAGGCGTTGTTGGTAATGAGAGAGCTGATAGACTGGCAGGTACTGCATTAATTGAATATGGCTGGCCCATGGATCACGCAGACATTGTCATTGCCCTTAGAGAGATAGGATGTTCTGAGGATTTTGGAAGCAACGTGTCCACATCACTTCTAAGAATACGCAAATTGGAAGTAAAGATCAGCACAGCCAAGCATGAGAAGCACACTGGACGCACAAGAAATCTTGTTAACCAGCATAGGACTGGTATTATTAACCGCACGACGCTGATGAATATGTTGAAAGGGGAATCTGAGCGCCTATGGATGTGTCCGGAGATAATCTAACTCATAACTCAAAGAATGTAGATTATCTCTTTCTGATATTTGCAGTTTTTTTTAAAGACATATTCAATGCTCTTTTTATCTGTCCAGGGTATTCTAATCATTCATATATAAAACTACATCTCCGCCGCTTCCAGATAAGTTTTCACCAATTTACCAACTGTCCATGATTCACTTCTCTATATCAATGTAGGATTTAGGTAGCTTTTAAGAATTCTATTTCTCATCTCAGGTGACAAAGAAGGATTGCATAAAATATTCTTCATTTTGTAAAATGCTGCCTTTGCTTGAGCTATTCGATATTTAACTTCTTTAATGCATCTTCCATCTGATTTTATCGGAGTACCCAGGTACTGAAACATGTCAACTTGCTTGAGATTTGTCTCAATTACTTTGATGTTGCATTTTGGAAGGGCAGTTTTCTTTGTAATTACCATTACTTCTGTTTTTCTGCTGTTGAAAATAAGACCCTTGTTCTCTCTTTCTGTTACAGTTCTATCCATCATTTCTATCAGTTGTGTTTTATTTTCAGGGATTAAAACTATATTGTCAGCATATTGCAGGTTGATGACAAAATGCTTACCAGGCATACCGTGTATGGATCTAATGATTATTTCACAGTAAAAGTTGAATAAATCGGGTGATTGTACACATCCTTGTCTAACGCCTTATTTAATGTTTTAAAAAGTTCCAACTGGTTGTCAGTCCTTATGGCTGCTTCTTGTTGCCAGTATATCTTTTTATTATTCTGAGATCTTTACCATCAATGTTTAAGGTTTCCAAATTTCTAACAATTTCTTCATGTTTCACTTAATAAAATGCTTTAGTGTAATCAGTAAAGCACAAATGCAGATCTCTATTCACATTAATCATTCTTTTCGAAAGTGTTTTCAAGATAAATATGGCATTGTTTGTGCCTTTACCTTCAACAAAATCACACTGCTCTTCTCCAATTTCTGGTTTAATTTTTCACCTTATGTTTCTCATGATAATTCTCATTAATATTTTAGTTCTTTCTTCACCAGCTGTAAACTCCAGTGGAAAGTTCTGGGTGTTTATCCACATCTGGACTTTAGTCTTGTTCCAAAACCTGAGTGTTGTATGCACATCCATTTAACAGGTCTGGCTTATTTGTTACAGTTTTTTTGTAGACTTTTGGTTCCTTGCCTCCTAGGCAGATGTGCTGTGAATGATGCCGCCTATTAGTCGACTTCTACAAGGAAGCTGTGGGTTTATTCTTGTTTTCCCCACAATGGTGCCCCTGGAAACCACACAGGAAGTTACATTCTTTATAACTGGAGTGATATTAGGCCAAAATATTTTACCTGTCATTTTATATTTTATTCTTAATATATAACATTGAGATTTGATTTTTATTTGATATTATATTTATTTCTAAATATTTATTTTTAGATGTAAATTTAATATTTTTTATTAGGCTTGATTCTTCTTCATCTTCAGTAAGCAAAAGATATAGAAACAAGCCTTCATCAACAAAACCTCAGTGGAATCAAAATACAACACAGGCTAATTAAGAAACCTGGCCTCAATGTCAAAAGGATAATACTATTGAATATTATTAACTTTAACCTATGGAACAGCACCTGCAAGCAAGATCATGCATCTTTCCCATGGCAACTTATTCATGTGTGTCATGGACTCTTACTTAATTATTAAAGAAAAATAGGAGCTTTTGGACTGAAATGCTACAGAAAAATTCTTACAATACCATGAATCAAGAAGAAGAAAAACACTGGCATCCTAAATGATTTGAGCATTGAGGATTATTGGCTCATAAACAGCATCTTGTGGCAAAAGCCGGGGTATTTTGGCCTTGTTAAACATCATAGTTGCCTGGAGAAAACAGTGGTAGAGGGTACAGTTCCAGGAAGATCAGGTAGAGGCAGACCTCTATAAATGTGGACACAAGACATTGAAGATGCGTTAGCTATGAAAGCACATGGGCTGGAGAATTAGCTGTAGAAAGAGGCTTTCAGTCATACTGTGATGAGAGATGTGTTCTGTAAAGGACTTCATGATTGATGATGATTGTTTAGTGTACTGTGATGATTGTTTAGTGTACTGTGATGATTGTTTAGTGTACTGTGGTGATTGTTTAGTGTACTGTGATGATTGTTTAGTGTACTGCAAGAAATAAGAACTCCAAATGACCCTTCCTTAATTAAAAAAAAGGTTCTTGATTAATATCCTATCCCAGATGACGTCACAGGACAGTCCAACATTTTAAAGCTTGGTAAGACAAGGTTTCCTGGCTTTCTGATGCTTTTAAAGACCACAAAACATCTACAACTGGCCCTGACCCTAACCAACCTACATCCCATGAGAAAGTGCAGCCTAGGTCTCACAACTGCATGCAGCCTAGGTCTCACGACTGCATGCAGCCTATCTACCACCCCCTGAAATATTAGACTGTTCCTTTACCTGTGGATTCCCAGGTTTGGTGTAGGATATTAATAGAGCACCTTAAAAAATATGACCCTCGGACAGAAGCCTGTGACAATAGAAAACATGCTGGGAGGTGATAGGTCTAGATAATAACAGGGAAGAGTTAAACAATACCTCACAAAAACAAAGGTTTGCACATCATCATCAAGTGACTTGCTGACTGGCATGGGCGATTATGCTTCTCCATAATCCATGATCTCCTGCAGCATGTATCAGTTCGTGTGCCGATACACCTCCATGCCATGAAACAAGACTGTCAAGACTCTCGTTGTCTTCCTCTATCCCACCTTCCACAGATCTTTCCAGTGGTCACAACATGTTCTTTTTTCCCTCTTCTCATAACATGGCCAAAAAATTATGATTGTCTACTTCTGACGTCTGTGATAAGTTGTCTTCGGGTTCCCGCCTCTTTCAAAACCCTTTCGGTTGCTCTTTTTGGTTGTCCAAGGTATTCTAAGCATTCTTCTGCAAAACCACATCTCTGAGGCCTCAAGAAATTGTTTGGCCTGCCTACTGATTGTACAGGATTCACAGCCATATGTTAAAACTGGATGTATGTAGCAAGCAAGAATTCTTTTTTCTAACTCTCAATGACAAGGATATATTGCACAAGATATTCTTCATTTTATAAAATGCAGTTTTTGCCTGTCCTATTCTGTTTCTTATTTCAGTTATGCATCTTCCATCTGATGTTATCCATGTGCCCAGTTACTTAAATTTCTGTACTTGTCCTAAAATAACAGCATCGACTTTTATTACACATTTAGGAATAATTTGTTTCTTTGATACCACCATTACTTCTGTCTTCCCATTATTCAAACTGAGGCCCATTGTTCCACTTTCTAACACCACAACGGGGTGCACATGAGGTTTAATGTATCCTAGGATATGATAATGGTATCCCAGATCACTGAATATTCCAACAAAAAAAAAGATTCCACAATAGGATATTATCAGTGTTTTTCTTTTTTTTACATACACACTTAAAAATATACTAGACAACAATCTTCACTCCTGCAGTCGGTTACACTTATTAAATAGACTAAGCACCAATAAATAACCAGTAGCAATAGGTTGGTGAACATAAATTTCCAATAGCAAATAGAAAAGAAAAACTCTGTACATCCTAATTTTTACCCAGTTTGTTAGAAAAGGATATCTTTGTTTAAATTACTATTACTACTCTTGGTCTGTATTCCATTAGGGTATGAAATTCTGAATAATAAGGAGGAGGGGAACAATATAAGTGTTAGGGGTATAGGTAGAAAAATTATATATATGATGGAAGAAAGATTGTCATCACTAGTATATACTTTTATGTCAGACACATTTACATTCAGACAGTCTGCACATTTCTCAATCAGCTGCCTTTGTTTTGCAGTTGGGACCAGTATTTACCCTGCAAGTTGCTGGGGAGCGCATGACGTTTCTGACCCAACCTGCAGATTTCCAGCTGTTCTTCCAGTCTCCAAGTGTAGATTTTCAAAAAGCTGTACAGAATGCTGTGCAGAATGTCGGTATGCTATATCTCACTGAGGTTGAGTGTATCTTCTGTTGAAGTATTCATGTTGACGAGGAGTGGCCAAGTGATTAAGAATGCTAGGCTGTCTTTCAGGAGACTCACTGCACCACTGCACATGACAAGGCAGATGTGGTCAGTAGAGAAAGAAGATTATTATAGCCTGAAGAGAATGAGGCACCTGGGTGTAACTAAAGCGTCTGGCCGGCTCACTACACTCAGAGGAAAGGCAAGACGGACATATAACCAGATTGTGACTGGTACCATCAGTATTGGACTCTGCACTGGCTGCTGAAGATGAGGACAGAGCACACATGGGAATGCCCTGAGTGTTGTAATGTCAATTCTTGACTCAGCTCTACTCAGGAGACCCAGAATCAAATCCTCAGTTAGGTAATGGATTTTTTCTAAGGAAAAAAGGGGGAGGGGCAAAACATATAATCCTAATCTTCATATTTAATGGCAGTTGCACAAGCCATATGGTCTTAAATCATCGGACTAGAGACCCCCTTCCCTGTCCCCCACCCCTACTTTTCCCATCCTACATCAGCCTAAAAAGTGGTTTAACCAGGCAGTAACGCCAGTTTGTACTGACAAAATTAGTTTTTGCCCAGATCATGCATACGTAGAATTGATAAACCTGATGTGATGGCTTTTAAATGAACTTATCATATCATCTGAACAGGAAAACTTGTAGGCAATAAATGTACAGCGTGTACTTTTTTTTTTTAATATTAAAAAAAAAAGTTTTTAAAGACTTTGATAGCTCAACCGGTCTTTCTTGTCACACTGGCTATTGCAGTGTATCGTTAAACAGATGCCTCCAAATAGTTCACAACAGTCATCTGGAGAGATAGAAAGGGGCCAACTTTATGGCTGAATAAGTAGGGAATTGAGAATGGAACTGACTACAAGCTCACGACAGAGACGGTAGTTATGTACACTATCTGACTTGTGATGTTAGACTTGAACTGAGCATGTAAATCTTCTTCTGCCTTTCTGGCTCCCAAAGGAGCATAGGCCCTCAGCCAACTTAGCCAAGTTTTTATATCCTTTGCTATTGCATGCAGTTCTCACCATGTCCTCCTCATATGTGGATAGGGAAGTATAAATATATAGCATGACTGTATGGGAAGTATAAATATGTAGCATGATTGTGTGGAAAGTATAAATATGTAGCTAGCTTGACTGTATGGAAAGTATAAACATATAGCAGAGTTGTGTGGGAACTGTGCTTGTATAACTAAACTTGTCTTGCTCTGTTTTCAGGATCTGTGCCCCCTGAGGCTTTCTTCAGCAACCACACAAAAATCCACGACACCCTGAAAGGATTTCTTGCTGCCACCAATTTATCAGATCTGACACAAAGTCTGTTTCAGGAATTCAAGAAGCATCTTTCGGAAGTCCACAGACTGAGTAGGTATAAGTAATCTGGCATAGTTTTTAAACTCATTCAGTACTAAGCAACTTACAGTGCGTTTACAGGTTAAACATTACACAGTTTCTTAACACTTCAACTCTTTGAGTCCTAAGGAATATATCTACTTTCACAGGTTCCTACCTAGAAGCCCAATTACCGCATGATGCACCGTTTTATGTCTCTCTTTACTAACCCTTTGGCCTGTGATGCTAAACCCACTGGGACTCAAAGAGTTAAGAGATGAATGATGAAAATACCCAAACAGATAAAAAGAATAATGAAGATGTCATGAAAGAAACTGACTCACTAAAAGAACTGATTGTCTGCCCCATATGGAGTCAATCTACATTCTTTGGTTATTTCATGAGAAGGAGAAAACTGGAGTGCATCCAGACGGTAGGAATGTTGGAGGTGAACGAGGCAGAGGGAGAGCGAGAGAGTAAATGCTCAATTGTTTGATATCATGGCAGTGAAGGCCGTCTGTGTCACACAGCTGATGGAAAGAACATGAGACAAAAAGTTGTGGACAGACATGACTGACTACACAACACGGGATGGACTATGGAAGATCATTTGTGTCAGAAATGATTGAAAGTACATGAGACAGAAGGTTGTGAATAGACATGACTGCCATTACTACATGACATGGACTCTGGAAGATCACCTGTGTCAGAAGTGATTGAAAGTATATGAGACAGAAGTTTCTGGATAAACATGACTACAAACACCATGTAGCATGGGCTGTTAGAAAAAGATGGCTTGGTATGTCTCTAAAGATTGGTTTATTGCCTTCACGTGAAGCTCAAAACTGTCTGGCTCCATGACAACCACTACAGGTCTCAAACCCACCTTTTCTCACAGTCTGAACGATGGAGTCTGAAACTGTGTTTACGGCTTCTAAGGCAGAATGCTTAAGTCTTTCTTGCCAGAGGGTTTCACATAAGATAACAAAATGATGAAATAATCATGATGCCAAAATCATGAATGCTTTACTTTCAAATTGGCAAAATGCATAGTTGTAGTGACCATTGAGGAAAGCCAGATTTTTCTAGTATATTCTGATCAAATAGTAAAAGTAGGAGAGCACATTACAGTTTAAAGGTGAATCAAGGGGTAAATTAATTCACACACTGGGTGTTGCTTGGGACTGAAAGAGTTAACCATTTCGTTGGCAACCATGACCTAGTCTAGGCTAGTGTGAGTACAGCTTGGCCATTTGAAAGTGTCAATAGCTAGCACATATTAAACATAGTTATCCAGTGGCTCATTTCTATTAGTTGATGAGAAAGCCCATTGGCCTAACCATTAATGACCCAGATGCAAAGGAACTGTCACATGATTGTTTGGATACCAAGGTATGCTTGTGTGCAAGTTGAATAGTTTTACTCATAAAATTATAAACAATTTGAATCTCAAAATGATGAACTTTCAAGTAGTTGTATTGTTTTTAAAAATTTGAATAGTATATTATTGTGCACATGGTATGTTTTATTCTCACAGTCAACATCACTGTTGGGGGTCTCAGTGGAAAAGTGGTCAAGCAGTTTGCCTCACGCTCTGAAGATTCATGATTACATTGTTTAGTTTACAAGTGCAATTTTTACAAAGATCCCTAGGGATCATCACCGGAGCTAGAGAATTCGGGCACTGTATGATGCTTTTGGTAGGCGGCTAGCCGTTCTGCCGTAAAACCTGGTGCAAGAAAGTCGATCCTCTCGACTTTAACCTTTAAGTCGACATCACTGTACATTGGGCATTCCCATACGAGTTCAGTCTTCTGATGCAGCAGATTTCATATGGTCTCTCATTTGACTGTTTGCATACAAAGTTGCATGTTTCCTATGTTGATTTCAAGCCATATAGATCTTTATTAGGCTTTACTCCCAGGTTGTGCAGTCAGGTTAGCATCAGAGACTCGTCATTATCCATCAACCTGTATAGTATTGACTATACTTCAGCTTGGTCCTTGTTTCTTCAGCATGTCTTAGTACTTGATTTGCTATCTGGCTCGCTCAGGCATTACCCTTTACTCCAGCACACTCAGGTGTGTATATCCAGGTGAGGATGTTGAAGAATGACTTCCGAATGCTGTCTACCAATTTAGAACAGAGGCTACATCTTGTAATTTTCTCAAACATGTTCTCAAATCTTTGCACATGCACAGAATTTATATATATGACTTCTTTTTTTTTTTTTGAACACAACAGTGAATTGTTTTTACTTTACACAACAGATACATTTTTTTTAACTTTACATAAAAGATAAATTGTTATAATTTACATACCAGATGCATTATTTTTACTTCACAAAACAAAGGAAATTAGTTTTAAATTAAACAACAGACGAATTTTGTTTTTTAATTTACACAGCAAGGGAATTTTCTTTAACTTAGACAGAAAACTGTTTCTTGTTTTGTGTTTTTTTTTTTTTAAATTTACACAACAATTGAATTGTTTTTAATTGACAAAACAGAGTTTCTTTAATTTTCATAACAGACATCACTTCGAATTTACACAAAAGATTAATTTTATTCATGCTCCTCTGGCATTCAGATTTCACCCTCTCCAATGAATGTTTTGATTGTCTGAGGAGAGTGGTGCTGCGGGGAGTTGCCAGGGAATCTGATTGATGCTCAGCACTCAATCAAAAAGTTAGCCGAATATACAGCCAGACTGTTGCTGGTGCCAGTGGAATTGGAACTTTTCACTTGCTGCTAATAGGGGGACAAAGTGCTCATGGGAATGCCCACTGAGTGCTAGAAAAGAAACCAAATCAAACAAAAAGTATAGCAGCAAGCTTCACAATATAATGAACACAAACAAAACGTGAATGTTGCGGCTATGGAATCTTCATCAGCACATACATAAATAAAACAATACCACACAAATACACAAAAATAAATTAGCTTAGTATCTCAAAATCTGTATTTGTATTTGCTACCACAATGACAATATATATAACACCCTTGAGTGCTATGATGATGTTAATTCTTAATTCAGCATTCAACATTTCAGATGAAGCAACAAAATCAACCAGTCCAGACCTGTTGCAGCTGGTGCGGAGGTCCATGTATAAGTCGGTGATTAGCAATTTGTTTGGAAGCTGTGTCCTTCCTGTGGAGCAAGAGGTTTGTTACTTTGTTCTCTGATAGCAGGGCTTTAAATTCTGTTCTGTTCATTGAAGTATGATTCTGTTCAACTCTTTCTGCACCACGTAATGCACCATGTTTGCCTTCATTGGCTGTTCTGAAGATAAACTTTCTCAAACTCTCTTTTTGGTCTGTTGCGCCTGTACTGTAGTACCTGTCTTACATTGAGGTTTTAAAGACAGAAGGAATTATGGTAACTACTGTTTGAGCAATTGCTCAATTGGTTTAATCTCTTCAGGCTGCTCCTAAAGGTCACCATACCATCCTAAAATTTTTTTTTTTAAATCTCAGTCTGGTTGGCAGGCAAGCAAGGCAGATCCAAGATACCCTGTTCAGCCTTCAAAGAAGTTATAATTAGGGCACCCAAACTAGCTATGTCAGCCAGGTTTAACCTGTATTTGGTACAACATAGACAATATAGAAAGCACCAAATCTCACAATACCTGTTGCGAAGTCACCATTTCATCTTGCCTCTGTCGGAAAGTCCAGTAAAGTGCAGCAGGGAAGATCAAGGCATGGCTTCATGAACCAGGTCGGCCCACCTTCTGAGACTGTATAGGAAGTAATGGGCTGAAACAATCATCGACAAGGTATCTTTTGACTGATGATAGGTGGACCCTGCTGTGCATGCTTTCCTGTGGAGTTCTTCTTTTTGTAGTCCTATGCAGGTAAGGGTGACCCCTGTTTGAATCAGCAATTGGGATAATAAATGTAGGAGACAGGTTTCATCAAATAGCAGTCTGGGATTGAAGGACTCAGAGTCCTTGCTGTGCAGTCTGAAGTATTGCAAGACAATCAGTAAAAACAATGGATGCATTTCCATATCTAGGGCATATTATTTATATGGGCTTTTCTGATCATTCTGAAAAAACTTGTGTCAAGAGACCAGTTACCTTGGGAGTAAAACCAGAACAACATAAAAATTGCTGTTTAGGAAGGGCTCATTGGCTGGGAGAAGGAAACTGAACACAAAGCTATGACTACCTGGTTGTCAAGCCTTGGTTAATCATAGGCTAAGGAAGCACATCCCAAAAGAATAACATTGAAATCAGAGGGGCAGGTCAAAGGGCACAAATCATCATCATCATGTAGCAGGTCCTTTGCAGAACGTCGCTCTCATCACAGTCTGCCTGTAAGAAATTCAGTCTCTTGCCAGTTTCACCCGCCTCATGAACTTTCACACTCAAGGAGTCACTTATATCCTGTGCCTATCTTCGTGTCGGTCGGCCTCTGCCCCTTCCTGGTACCATGCCTTCTGCTATAATTTTTCCCTATCCGTCGTGGCGCTTGATATGACCAAAATATTTCAGCTTTCGAGAAAGGATGCTGTTTATTAGCCAATCTTCCTTGATATTCAGATCTTTTAAGATGTCAATATTTCTCATCTTCTTTGTCCAAGATATTCTGAGAATTTTCTATAGCATTTCAGCTCAAAAGCCCCTATTCTCTTTCTCAAGGACTGAGAGATAGTCCACGACTCACATCCGTATGTAGCCACAGGGAAGATGCATGCTCTCAAAATTCTAATTTTTATCTCCTTGTTGGTGCCTTACCATAGACTCTCCTCTGAAAGTACTGGAGAGTTTTGGGAAATGCTATTCTAGTCTCAAGACTCAGTGAAGGGAAAACCCCAACTGCACCTCCACACGGTAGAGGACGGTAAACACACTGCTGTGTGGCCAACGCAGCTATGGGGACCCAGTATCCGCCGGGATAAGTGGACACCTCTGGAGTGCCCTCTGCTGTTAGCAGGAGCATCACAGAGCAGGGCACTCACTTTCCCTAGCAATCGAAAAGGTTGCTGAAGGCTGAGGACATGGTCTAAAGCCATGTGGATGTGGAAAGCAACAGGAAACTATCACATTACTATCCCAAGAAACTCATCATGGAAGCCAAAAATGAAACTCAAAGATGTGATGGTGAGGCCCCCAGGCCAGGCAGATCACAAACGCGAACTGGGGAAGAGAACGATGGCAGAGCAAGTAAGGGTAGTTGTGATGACGGCCTTAAGCCCGACGGTACTACAACAGAAAACTCTGTCACAGCTCTAAGGAAAACTTTAAAGTTAGGAACATGGAATGTCAGGAGCATGTATCAGGGAAAACTTAGCATTGTTGGCAGTTAATTAGAAAGGGCACAAATAGTCTCTAGAAATCTTCCTCATAAACAATGTCATCATGCATACCTTCATTAATGTTGGGAATATGCTTTAAGCTACATACATATTTGTTATTAACCAGTCAGCACTTAATGAGTTAGTATTACACTGATAGTAGTCTCAAATAGAACCTTTGCTGGTGCTCATATTAGGCTGGTCACAAGGATCCAGATAAGATTCTTGACAGCCTTTCATCATGTCAGTGAAAAATGCCAGCATGCAGATTCTTCCTCATCATCATTTTTGTTTGATTTTGGTGTCAAACTATTGGGTTGTAGCCCAATGTTGTGGTTGTCTTTATTTGTCTGGGGCGTCTCAGATGGTTTGAATGAAGGATTTGTTAATTTTTCTTTGCAGTTTCTGCTACACCGTTTATCCGTATTTTTTCTTACTTTTCCTCTCATTTCTTACCCTTTAACACATTTTTTTGATAGTTTTCAGCTTTGATAGCATTTTGCTTATGACAGTTTTTGTGACAATTTAATCTTAGGTAGTTTTGACAGTTTATAATCTGTAACAACTTTTATCAATGACAGCTTTTAATGTATTACAATTTTTCACCTGTGACAATATTCTGCTACAGGAGACCTACCAGGAATTCGAAACAAATTTTATAATATTTGATGAGCAATTTGAATTTGGAGCTCGGCTGCCTCATGTATTTCTCAGGTAAGTACCAATTCATTTGCTTTCTCAGAAAATTAACTCTTTCTATGCTTAATGATGTAGATTTCAAGAGCAGTGAAGAAATAAGAGAAATGTCTGGGCAACCACTAATGGGGAAAGTTTTAGGATGGAGAAGATGGCTGTACGTGATACATCCTGAGATTAAATGAACAGGTAATCACCAGGCTGGCACTGAAGTGTGAAATAGATGGATTAAGGAAACTGATTTACTGATTGACTACACTTTAAAGGCATTTGCTGCAGGAGACAGAACTCCGGCACTCTTCCGAATACCGGTCCCAAATTATTCGCTGTGAAAAACATCCCTTTGGGAGCCTCAAGAGGTTATGTAGTAACAACATTTAGGCCCTCATCATCAGTTTCCACTTCTGTGGTTATATCACGAAGGATAGCAATGATTAGACGTTAAGCTAAGCGCAGTAGGGAGGAATAGTTCTCGATCCATTGAAGTAATTTAAAGAAGAATAGATTTTGATCAAATTTTGAAGCTTTGTGGGGAGGGGTAGTTTTCAATGCATTATAGCGATATGGTCATGGGGGGGGGGGGTTAGTTTTCGATCCATTGTTCACGGTAACTGTGACTCGCCTTGTGGGTTCCAGGGCCACATGTTTGAGAAAAAAATAATATGATTTTCGCAGTGAAAAATTTGGGACCGGTATTCGGAAGAGTGCCCAGAACTCCTATGGATATGCCCAGTGTGCTGAAATAAGCAACTGAAGCAAACATTGTTGAGAGAAATGTGCTGGACTGGATTTCATTCATGATATTGAAGTGACTGCACAAGATAGAATGGAATGGAGAAATAGACTGTAAACCCTATGTGACATCAAATAGCACAGCAGGACAATGAATACCAAATGGTTGTTACCTTAACTCCTTATGGCTAAAAAATCAGAACAAAGAAGCAATCAATACTTATGTTAGAAAAAGTTCAACTGAGACACTGTGACAGAAGTTAAGTTTCAGTAGGCACCATTCCATCTTTCCAAATAGTTGAGGTAAAAGGACAAAAAAAAGGACTCAGTGTTATCAAGATTATGACAGCAATGAACATGGAACAATAAATACTGTTCGCTGTGTTCCACATGTGATCCTGTCAGTAAAAGATTATGAACTTAGAATGCTTACCATATCAAACAGCCGGCTGATGAAACCTGAACGCATACATAATGAAGCCATACGGGTAATTCTGGGATGTACAAGAGATATCCCGATAGTAATTATGTGATATATTCTTGCACTGCCTACTATTGAAGATAGGCTCAAAGTTCTCTAAGCATATCTCAGAGTAGCTGCAGACAAATAGCACCTCCTGCATGAAGCCCGAGGTGGAGCTAAGGGTCACCGCCTGAAAAGGGGAAGGTCTTAGATGGTGCATGCTGAAGACAGGTAGACATGTGGGAAGACTTGATGAATTTTTACGAGGAGAGGAGTGTGTCAAAGTGTCCGAGCAAGAATCATTGTTCACTGTTCATTTAAAGATCACCTTCATCGCACATCAGACATGACCATAAGTGCTCCGATCTCCTCCTGAGTATGTCTCCAAGTGCTTTTAGGCTAATAACCTTCCATTCTGTTCTGGTTGCTGTAATGACAGGTGGCTACCATATGGTTTTCCCTTCTTGCTGCTCCAATTGGTATACCCATGGTGAATCAGAATTGTGTAGGGGTTTAATCACTTTAGGCTGTGGGTGCAAGGACTGGCCACTAAAAGAGTCTTTCAGCTCCACCCTTTGATACTTGTTGGTAATATCTGACCTGTCTCCAGTTCCAAGCTCCACCCTTGAGATTGCCTGATATCTTGATATGTGATATCACATGTAGCACGCTGCTGCTGCCGAGAGCATGTGGTGGTCTGCTTTCATGCAAACACCTTACAGCCCCACCTAATCCTAGTGACACCTGTTTCACGGCCCATCTGACTCAAACCTTTCTGTGACAGGTTGTAAACAACAGCCCCTAGCAATTAGATTATTGTAAGACACCTTTGTGTTATAGACAAAACCTACAGCCAAGTGGTCTGTAATTTCAGCTGTATTGGTGCCCCCCTGTCTATGCTGGTCAGCCTTATCTCAGCTTCATGACACCTAAACACCTTACACAGATACTGATTTTAAATTCCATTTCTGATGAAGGCTTTAGAAACTGTGCTGAATTACCTAATCAGGTCTGACGTTTGAGAGGATCTTTGTAGCTAGTTGGACCTTACTGTTTTACAAAACAGTGCAAGTGAACATTCTGGATTCACAGAAAGTGCCACATCATACCCTATATGAAAGTGTAGTAAGGTAAATTTAAGACTTCAAATGTCTCTGAAAATTGTAAGATGCCACTCGTGTAAATCTATTAAATACTCGAAACAGTTAAAAATCCTGGCAACCATTTTCGATGACCCTGCATTTGGCGTTACAGCGTTACTATTCTTTACTTTCATTGTGGAGCCTAGTAACCTCTGGGCTGAAGCTGGATTGAGAGCTAGTAACAAAATCTGGCATGTGTAGATAGATTCATTGGTTCTCCTTGCAATAACAGTCGCTACTTGGACGGCGACGGCCGCTTCGTCGGAGTTCAGTCCCCTGGCTGCAGTGCAATTACGGAGTGGACAAGGCACGAATCACAAAACAAAGTGAGTTCAACATGGCTTCTAGACCACGCGCTGCGACTCACATTAGCGACCGCATTCTTGTAACCCAAACCCTACCCCTAATCCTACCCCTAGCCCTAATTATGTTATTTGTTTCGTTCCCTCTTTTCCACTCCATACTTGCACTCCAGCCAGGTGACTGAACTCCGACGAAGCGGCCGTCGCCGTCCAACTATCGACCGTTATTGCAAGGAGAGCCGATTCATTAATAAATTTGCTTTTGGTTTCAGGGAGTTTTCTTCAGCAAAGAAGTGGTTACTTTCCATGTTTACTGATGCTGTAGCTAGAATTAAGAGTGATCTCTCTTCTAGTTCAAACAAACAGGTCAGTTATTGAAATTAACTCTTTCAGTACTAGGGACTGTGGTGGCATGATGGCTCAAGGCTCGTCTGTTGCCCTGAATGTCTAGGGCAGGGCTATTTAACTGATGGCCCAGGGGCCAAATGTGGCCCTCAGGAGCCTAGCAAATGGCCCGCTGAATACCTGCCAGCTGTTTTGAATTAGTGTTCTTTCTATGCTGGGGCTTGGTCCTCTGCCCCACGACGATCTCCATTTTCCATCATGTTGGCCCCTGAGCAAACTTAGTTGAATGGCCCTGGTCTAGGGTTTGGATTTGCACCAGGCATTTGGTTATCAATTGACCCTGGCTCTCAAGTGAGCCCAGCTTGAAATGGATACCAAGAAATGTTATGCAAAGTGAATGTAGCAGACGTCATGTTGACTACATCACTCATGGAGTGCCAGTTACTCTCTATACCCTATCCTGAAAAGCCACAAACCACCACTTCTGTTAGGGGCCAATTTCCCCCCCTAGATCTGACCTTTCCGATTTGTCTGTAGCAACCTGTTTATTGTAGCAACCTATTGGCTGTGTTTATGCCTGCACACATGTTTGTGAAGTCAGCATGTGAATACGTTAACTAAAAATAGCACTTGGGAAAAAGGCAGAGAAAGGGGTCTTCAAACCAAATGTGGATTTTCAAAAGCCATGTTGATGTCAAATTTGTCTTAAGGTCACAGGAAAAAAAGCAGTCAGATAAGCAGAATAAATACTTTCCAGTATGATAAAACAGGACAGGATGCCATCAGCAAAGTTAGAGGCTACAAAGTAAATACCTCCCACACACAGAGAAAGAAATGGACTCAGCCACCGTGGTGGGATGAAGAGGTTGACAGGGCATGGTTGGAAAAGAGGCAGGCCATCAAAGTGTGGCAGAAGACCAGGAAGAGTAGCACGTCACAGTCTAAGCTCCTGAGTGACCTGAAAGATAAAGTCAGTAAGACAACGATGGCTATCAAGCTGTGCGCAAAGCAGGTCAAGAATGAGAAATGGGACGATTGCTGTAAGAAGGTGGGCTCTGAAGGATTTCTTGCCACTTTTTTACGACTTTATCAGGCTATGAATGGCACCACACAGCGTCAGGGTATCCCAGACTTTTAAAGCAAAGATCTGTCATGGCAGAAATCTGATGCAGATAAAGGACACGCTCTCTTTCAGTGCTAATTGGACCAGACCAACTAGAAAGATAAGGCAACCAGACTGAGAGTTAGGTCAACACTTGTGACAATTTCAGTATGACAACTGAGACCATACGGACAACACTCAGGAAGTCATCCAACACCTCACTAGTCCCGACAGCATCTGATAGGCTGCAGATGTCAGAGGATGATATTGTCAGAACTGGCAGGAGAGTTAAACATCAGCATCAGAAGTGGTCAGATCAGAGAGGAGAGGCTACACAGCTACCTACTACCATTACCACAACCAAATAAAGAACATTCCAAGGTCAGTGGCTACACAGCTACCTACTACCATTACCAAAACCAAATAAAGAACATTCCAAGATCAGTGGCTACAGAATCATTACCATGAAGAACACTACGGGCAAACTTCTGGAGAAAATTGTAGCACCTAGACTCGCTGATGACTTGGAAAAGCATTACAGGCTACCATCCACACTTGGAGGATACAGACAAAACAAAGAGACATGGCACAATGCTGCAGTTTTCGCCTGTAAAGTCTATGAAGGTTTTCAGATGAGAGAAGAGACATGTGCAGCTGCACTAGACTTAGAGGATGCATACAACAGAGTACTGTTTGAATACTTGGTGAACATACTTCTACATCTGCAAGTATCTCCCTCCATCACCCACTGGGTAGCCGCAGCCCTTTTTCAGTGATTGGTGATACTCTTGTGTGGTTGTTGGTACTCAGAACTGATAACCATGAGTCCAGGATTGCCTCAAGGTTCTCCGCTGTCTCCAGTTCTATTCAGTGTGTACACAGTGCTGATAACTGAGCAGCAATTGCACGGGAGTGGCTGGACCTTGTCATTTGCTGATGATGTCTTGGTATACTGACATGGAAGAGATCATCAAGAGATTGCCAATTCAATGCAGAGTGAAGTGAACTTGATCGCATCTCCTCCTGGTGTGTAGATTCTAATGCTCATGTCAATCTTTCGAAGGCCTTAGTAAATCGTTCTCCTTGAACACACAAATAGTGAAGGCAGACTTTCCAGCAGTGGAAAGCAGCGAGGAAATTTTGACGAGAACAAATCTGATGACATACCTTGCGAGTGAGATTTGATCGCAGCCTATCCTTCAAAGAACATGTTGACCATGTCATAACAAAAGCATGCAAAGGCCTGTCAGCAATGAGGGTCCTGGCTGCCTGCTAACACTTGAGCAGAGACTGCTTCTGCTTCTGTTCCAGGGACTTGTACTTTCTCCCATCGAATAGGCTCTTGCCATTCTCACTGTCAGCCATACTCAGATTAAAAGACTTGAGAAGGTGCAAAATGAAGCAATGCGTATTATTCTAGGGTGCACAAGATATGCTCAGATCTGAAGCACTCTTTGCATCACATGCTCTTCAGGGTAAAAAGCAATAGACTTAAAAGGTGCAAATCATAGCTGGGTAGGGCAGAGGATGACTTTATGCAGGTCTGCAGCCTTACAGATATCCGTCCAGGTGAGGAATGGAAACCAGCATCTAGAGCACCCAATCTCACATTCTCCTGCGTCGTGACGCTCGATAGGAGTTGTCAGGAGCAGAATCCCGCTGCTGTCAACATTGAGGTATGTGCTTATCAGTGACAAGTCAGATGAGACCGATGTGCTGATCTTCACAGACAGGTCCGTTATACGAATACATAAAAGTGCATGGACATTTACAGCTTGCTCTTCAGGCAGAACAGTTCAAGAAGCCAGCGGGGCCTTCTCCATGACTACCAGCAGCATGTCGATGGAGGTGATGGTGGTGACACAAGCTTTCATGTGGCTAGAATCACAGAATTATTGCCATGTGTGTGTGTGCTGAGTGACTCTTTGAGCATCCTCTGGCGGGTCGAGGCAGGCTGGTTACGCAGACAGTAGACTGAGTCATTGCAAAACTCTCCTATATGTGCAGTTTACCTTTATATTTGTCCCAGGGTATGCAGGTATTGTTGGTAATGAAAGAGCTGATAGACTGGCAGGTGCCGCATTAATTGAAGATGGCAGGCCCATGGATCATGCACATATTGTCAGTGCCCTTAAAGAGATAGGACATTCCTAGGATTTTGGAAGCAACAAATGTCCACATGACTGCTAAGAATACAAGAATTGGGAGTAAAGATCGGCACAGCCAAGCATGAGAAAGAAGCACATTGGATGCACACAAAGTCTTGTCAGTTAACATAGGACTGGCACTATTAACCGCGCAACGCTGATAAATATGTTGAGGGGGGAATTTGAGCACCTATGGATGTGTCCAGACTGCTGTGAAGATAATCCAACTCATTACTTGTAACTTTGCCCTTTTCTTTGCCCTTTACTGTGTATGAGTGTTATGTATGTATAGGTGTGTGTATATATGCATAAGTATATATCATTGTGTGTGTGTGTAATAGCATATGTATGCATGTGCATGTATGATTATGTATGTATCTGTAAATGTAATAATCTGAGTGAATGATTGTGTGTGTGTGTGTGTCTGTATGAGTTAATGAGTGTGGGTATATATGCACACATGAATATGTGTGTATACTATGTATTAGTCTGAGTGAATGATTGTATGTGTCTGTATGAGTGAATATGTGTATATATATATATATATATAAGTATAGGTGTATGTTTGTGTGATATGTATGAATGTTTTTTATATATGTTTGCATGTCTATGTATACATGTTTTTGTGTGTGTGCGTGCGCACATGCATTTGCCATCCACACCGTTATGTTTTTACTTATTAATCAAATGATGTGTTCCTGTATAAATATAACATGCTTTATCTGTCTGAGAGAGAGAGAGAGATGCATGACAGGGCAGTATGTAACATGGTCCTACCTCCCCAGTTTGTAACCCTTTGAAAAAAATGTTTATCATTCATTTATTTCTCTCACTCACTCACTCACTCACTCACTCACTCACTCACTCACTCACTCACTCACTCACTCACTCACTCACTCACTCACTCACTCACTCACTCACTCACTCACTCACTCACAGAACCTTGTACAGGTGTTATTGGCTACTGTGGATAAAGAGTTTGCCCCCAACTGGAGTCTTCTTTTGTTATGGGCCTCTTTGGCTAATGCCATACCTGTAAGTAACATTTTGCCTATTGCATTTCTTTGTTCAGCTTCTGTTCTCAGCACTCTTCTTTACAGCAGTGAAACTTGGCCAGCTTATTAATACCAGGTGCAATGAAGAATGCTTAGCATTTTATTAGAAGACATGATCACTTGGGGTATTGGAAAGAGCAAGTATCACAACAATTTTCTCAGTTTTTCCAGACCACAAGTAAAAGTAAAGAGTAAAGATCCCTTTACACGCCCTTAGGCGAATCGGGCATATGGGAAGAGCACCCATATTTTTACAGACCACTCGGCACTCGGTGGGTAATGTGGTCAGCATTACGCCGGCCGTCTTTACTTTCCCAGGACAGCCCATCCTGGTACCCATTTGAGGCTGGGTCGACCTGCGACGTCCCATACCACGATAAAAAATGGCTCCTTTCATCAAATGGTACACTTCTATGGATTTTTCAAAGAATGCTGAGAATATAGTGGAATGATAAACTAATCTGGCCTTCTCAAGACAGATGAAAAGTAAACATTTTAGAGAAATTTGACGTAAACAGTTTTGTTTTTCTTTCTAGCATGTTATGAGAAAAAATCGACTCGATAATTTGGGTACAGCTAGCAAGATTGATGGGAAAAGGAGCAAGGTAAAAACAGAGATAAATTCCTGGATGGGTTGACCTTATGGATGGAGAGGGTGGGGCGGGGAATGAAACGGAGCATTGAACTTATCCTAGTAATCATGTGAGATGGCAAAATTTGACCATTTACTTTTTTTTCTTCCTTTTCGAACTTAACTCTATACATATACCTTACAGCTGGTCATTTATGACTTTAATAATCCACTTCCTTGGTAGATTATGTTTCCTTGGTTAAAATCTGTCTGTGAAGTAAATCTTACACACGCTGTCTGACAATTAAATAATAAGACAGATTTTATTATGGGTAAGGGAATTTTATTTTGTTAATGACAGAGTTGATTTTATTATAGTCAAGTGAAGTCAACCATGCCCTCCATAAAGCAGATAGTGGCAACCAAATCAGCAGCATGCATCTATGAACTGGCAGACTTGCAATACTACCTGGCTGGCAGACAAGTAACCAGCCATTTTGTTTAGCTAGTGAGAGATGTATGGTTACATATGCAAAATTGAGCAAACAAGTGAACATTCAGTTTTGTTTTAAGTTCGGGAAAAAGTATTGCTGAAACAGGCATTGAATTAATGAGACAAGTTTGTGGGAAAAAATCTTTCTATCATTAAGAGATATCCAGGTGGTATTCAGATGTCCATTTTGTTTTTTTTTGGGGTAGTGATGAGCCAAATTCAAAGAATGGATAAACAGAGTATGCTGTCTAACTGTAAAGTCGATGGCAGATGATGTTAACAGAGAGATGATCCATTAAATTTTAGTGGATATTTAACAAAAAAGAAGAAGAGGGACAATAAAGAAAAGAAGAGTCGAAGGAAGGGAAAGTAGAAAAACAGGAGAGGAGGAGGGGAAAAAAAGGATAGTCACAGTGGTATTAAAAGAAATGTGTTTTATTTACTTTTACTTGTTTTAATTGTTTTTTAAGACATAGTTTGGCTTCTCAGATTACATTCTGGACAATAGCTCTCATCTACAGTCATCCAGAAATCCTGGCCAAAATTCGAGCAGAAATGGCTTGTGTGCTTATGGCTGACAGAGCAGGTTAGTTAACTTATTCAGTCTTTTCTTATTCTTCATTTGAAATGAAAGGACATGCTTGCTTTGTCTGGGAGGGCTAACCCTCGGAACATTGCCTGAAGATGTCTGATGTCTCGACTGAATTGCACAGATGTTGCAGCAATGCTGTAAATGAGCACATTGTAGTTGCTGCATCCTCAGATGAATTCAGAGGAATGAGAAGAAGAATGTTGCTTTGTATCTTTTGACTATGAATTGTCATGTAGGAGCTTTTGGGGAACACATCTAACTTCTTCAAGCTGCTTGCCACGCGCTCCGAAGGTTGTGGGTTCATTTCACGGCTGCACCCTTCAGTTCACAAGTGGAATTTTTACGAACATCCCTGGAGATCATCTCCAGAGCTATGGAGTTCGCGTTCTGTGTGATGCTCTCGCCAGGCGGCTAGCCATTCTGCAGAGGCAGACCGAGCCATATGGGATAAAACCTGGCCTAATGAAATCGATCCTCTTGACTTTAATTTTATCTTTTAACTATGAATTGTCATGTAGGAGTTTTTAGTCAATACATCTAACTTCTCTAATTCTTTTTATTTTTTGTGTGGGGAAGGGGGGGGGGGGTGTTGGGAATTACAGTTGCCTTCTCTTGTTGTCTTTACTCATAAAGCTAGAATGTATAATTGGTGAGTTCATTTTTATCACTATAGCTGGAAACAGCCTATTTCCTCATTTACAGCTTGAAGGCTTGGAATGCAGCCTATTTCTTTATCCAGTCTGTAAAATCAGCCCATTTCTACACCCACAACGTAGAATCAGCCCATTTATACACCCACAACTTAGAATCAGCCCATTTATACACCATCTTATGATCAGCTCATTTCTAGACCCCTAGTTTAGAAACAACCTATTTTTTACACCCAGTTTATTTCATCATCCACAACTTATATCATTAAAAAACTGGCTTACCACGGGCAAGCAAATGAAAGATCATAATTTTGAAATTCCTCAACTTACTGTTTTCTTTTCAATAATTTTGTTGTATTTTAATTTTATTGCCTGTTTTCATACTGTTGCATCTTTATGGTAGAACTGAGTTACTGCTATAAGAACTATTATTGTATTGATTTTTAAAAGCTGGCTTTTGATCTTCAGTTTCAGAAACCAACTTTGTTCAGCTGTCATATCTGAAGCAGTGTGTACTTGAAGCTATTCGCCTGCATTCACCAGGTATAATTAGCCGTCGGGTAGTTCAAGAGGTCACAGTTCAGGGTTACACTATTCCACCAGGTGATCTGCTGATGGTATCACCATACTGGGCACACAGGGACCCTGAATCTTTTCCTGAACCTCAAATTTTCAAGCCAGTGAGTGTATGCATGTAATAGAATAGTTGACAGATCATACTAAATGCAAATGTAACCTCTTACTGAGCACACAAGAACCCTGAATTGTTTCCTGATCCTCACATTTTTAAGCCAAGAGTTTGAATATGGAATAGTTAGTTCTTCATCTTCACTGCAGATATAACCTTAGTGAAGACCCAAGAGCCCTGAATCTGCTCCTGATCTTCATAGTTTGGAAAAGTATCAAACTGCACCAAAAGGTACCAGATTTGTAATATTTAATTTAAAAAAATCCATTAAAATATCTTTAAACAACATACAACATGCACAAGCACCAACACGTGTGTGCACACACACACATATAAAAATACGAGGGGAATTTAATAAGTAAGTCACAAACGGTTAGGGATGGCAGGAAAATGTAGTTGGTGGTTTCTAAAGGTGTCATTAGGTGACAGCAACATCGAACTTTATGTCTACATTCGTTAATTGGTACTAGGTTTTGCATGCGCATTCGCAACACAGAGGCAAAATGGCATCTGTACTTACGGAGTGCACCCTCAAAGAACAATGTGCTGTTATGCATTGGGGGGAGGGGGGGGGGGGGCAAAAGGGCTGCCTGCAAAGGACATTTATAACAAAATGCTTCTTGTTTATGCTGATAAATGTTTATCCTGTAAAGCGGTGAATAGCTAGGTTTAAAAAAAAAAAATTCTCCATGGTGTTCTAAAATTGTTGATGGTCCGATCTGGTTGTCCTGTTGAGATTGCAACAGACACATCTGTGCAGGGGTGGAGGTGATGATTAGAGGTGACAAGCGAGTAACGGTTGACTCTGTAGCAGCTGCAATAAGGTGCTGACATGGTTCAGCATACAACATAATGCATGATCGATTTACATTTTTGGTCGACTGAAAACCCACTTTGGCGGGAGACATTTGACATTTGACACAGAAGTTGAATGTGAAGTGAAAATGTTTTGAAAACAGAGCAGGCAGTTCTATGCAGCAGGTTTGGGAGGACTGTTAAGACAATGGAACAAGTGCATCAGTATTGGAAAAAAATTATGTTGAAAAATAAATATATTTTAATTTTTAAAATATTGATGCATAATTTCCAAAATATACCAAAGCTTTGGGTGTGTTACAGAAAGTACAGTTTTGCTGGGCGAGGGTCAAATAGAACATTTTTATAAATGTGCCAACTTCAGCAGCCCTGCACACAATCACTGTCATAATTTTCACTCAGTCGCTCACACTCACATACGTCCACACATCCACGCACATAAGCATGACTTTTCAGGATGTGAGTTGTAGATCTCTTAAGATTATGGACAAATGTTTTTTGCTTATTTGACACATTCTAATGGCAAAGAAAAGCGTGACAAGAGAGATTTAGTTATAATATGTGGAGAGATGTCAATGCCTAAACAAACCTGTATGGGTTCCAAGGCCCCATTTTAGGGTGGGCTTGAAGAATAAACCAACTTCTCCCTTAATAAGCATGTCCTAAGAGGCAGCAAACTGAGCACATGCTGAGATAAGATATGCTGGGTTGAAAGGTGCAGATATCACAGCCTAGCTGTGTAAAACAACACACTGTGTCAATCCTGCTCTGAAGGACAAATGCAGAAGAAGAATAAATGTCTATGCTATTTGGCAAAGAGTTTTTTTTATATTGTCTCTTCTTGGTAGATTAGAATAGAAACATTAACATTTTTTTTTTTTATATTGTCACTTCAAGAAAGGTGGAGTGGAATGGAGAACCAAAAAAATACACAATTTATTTTGGTTGCTGTTACTTCGAGGAAAGGTGGAGTGGAATGGGGGACCCAAAAAAATACACAATTTATTTTTGTTGCTGTTACTTCTAGGAAAGGTGGAGTGGAATGGAAAAAAATGTGTTTCCTGAAGAGTTCTTAGCATTTGGAGGTGGCAGGTACCAGTGCCCTGGCAGGTGAAGTTCATGAATTTTGTCTTTTTATATAATTTATTGATGCATGCTATGTGCCATTGGTAGTCTTGTCTATCCACAACCTTCTGTCTCTTGTAATTTCAATCAAATCTGACACAGATGATCTTCCATAGTTCATATTGTGTGGAGCTGGCAGTCAAGATTATCTGTTATTTTTTCTTGTGTATTTTCAATCATTTCTGACACAGATGAGCTTCCATAGTTCATGCCATGTGGCGTTGGTAGTCTTGTCTATCACAACTTGCTGACAGGTATACTTTCAACTGATTCTGACACAGATGGTCTTACATAATCAGTGCTTTATGGCATTGGTAATCATGCCTGTCCCCAACCTTTTGTCTTCTGACCCAGATTATATACCATAGTCCATGTCATATGACATTGGTATTCATTTATATTCACAGCCTTCTCTCTCATGTGCTGTAAGTCAGTTCTGACACAGATGACTGTCCATGCCATATGTCTGACTGTCTAGCCTCTTCTTTCTCTGTCTTCCTCTGCCTCTCTTTCCTTTCAGCTTTCCCAACATCATGATGTACTTGTTTTCTTATTATCAAAACAGGACTAAAGAATGTAGATTGTCTTCTTCTGAGGTGGATAATCAGATCTGTTCGTGAGTCACTTTGGGGACTTCATTACTCCTTTTACTTTTTATCTGTCCAGGGTGTTCTTATCATGTATTTCCTAAGCCCCATCACCACTTGCACATAATTTTTCAATAATTGGCCAACTGTCCACTGATTTACTTCTGAATATCAGGATAGTATTTATATAGCTCTTGCGAATCTTGTTTCTCACCTCAGTTGACAAAAGCAGATTGCATCGAATATTATATTTGTATTACACATAGAAAATTAAAACATCTTTATTAATTTAAGTTTCTCTATGTGGGTGAGATGTACTTCTGAGGGTGTTGGTAAATGTAACATTTATTATCAGAGGTACTTTATGAGCACCCAATTCATTTGTTACTATTTGATTTATGTGTTCTTTTATTTGTTGTTACAGATGGTTTGCATTGATGGAGATTCATTTATATGTTGCAGTATTTGTCAGCATGTTTGATTGTCAACTGCTGAATGGAATTCCGGATGTGGTAAGCATTGAAAATTAATATGCCTGCTGTTTTCCATGGTTATTCACCAGAGAAAATAAAGTAAAAACTATTATCCAAAAAGTAGGTAAAAGTAAAGTAATCAATGTAATTAAAAAAAAAAAAAAAAGCAATCACAAATAGAGTTGGTAAAACTAAATGAATGAAGGCAAATGGTAAAAAAAAAAACTATAATTTGAAAATGATGTAGGTAAAAGTAAAAGGTAAAGGTGAAACACTATAATTTGAAAATGATGTAGGTAAAAGTAAAAGAGTAAAGGTGAAGGAAACACTATAATTTGAAAATGATGTAGGTAAAAGTAAAAGAATAAAGGTGAAGGAAACACTATAATTTGAAAATGATGTAGGTAAAAGTAAAAGAATAAAGGTGAAGGAAACACTATAATTTGAAAATGATGTAGGTAAAGTAAAAGAATAAAGGTGAAGGAAACACTATAATTTGAAAATGATGTAGGTAAAAGTAAAAGAATAAAGGTGAAGGAAACACTATAATTTGAAAATGATGTAGGTAAAAGTAAAAGAATAAAGGTGAAGGAAACACTATAATTTGAAAATGATGTAGGTAAAAGTAAAAGAGTAAAGGTGAAGGAAACACTATAATTTGAAAATGATATAGATAAAAGTAAAAGAGTAAAGGTGAAGGAAACACTATAATTTGAAAATGATATAGATAAAAGTAAAAGAGTAAAGGTGAAGGAAACACTATAATTTGAAAATGATATAGATAAAAGTAAAAGAGTAAAGGTGAAGGAAACACTATAATTTGAAAATGATATAGATAAAAAGTAAAAAGAGTAAAGGTGAAGGAAACACTATAATTTGAAAATGATATAGATAAAAGTAAAAGAGTAAAGGTGAAGGAAACACTATAATTTGAAAATGATATAGATAAAAGTAAAAGAGTAAAGGTGAAGGAAACACTATAATTTTGAAATGATATAGATAAAAGTAAAAGAGTAAAGGTGAAGGAAACACTATAATTTGAAAATGATATAGATAAAAGTAAAAGAGTAAAGGTGAAGGAAACACTATAATTTGAAAATGATATAGATAAAAGTAAAAAGAGTAAAGGTGAAGGAAACACTATAAAGATAAAAGTAAAAGAGTAAAGGTGAAGGAAACACTATAATTTGAAATGATATAGATAAAAGTAAAAGAGTAAAGGTGAAGGAAACACTATAATTTGAAAATGATATAGATAAAAGTAAAAGAGTAAAGGTGAAGGAAACACTATAATTTGAAAATGATATAGATAAAAGTAAAAGAGTAAAGGTGAAGGAAACACTATAATTTGAAAATGATATAGATAAAAGTAAAAGAGTAAAGGTGAAGGAAAACTATACTGTAATGATTGATAAAAAAAGAATAGATAAAAGTAAAAGTAAAGAGTAAAGGTGAAGGAAACACTGGTGAAGGAAAACACTATAATTTGAAAATGATATAGATAAAAGTAAAAGAGTAAAGGTGAAGGAAACACTATAATTTGAAAATGATATAGATAAAAGTAAAAGAGTAAAGGTAAGGAAACACTATAATTTGAAAATGATGTAGGTAAAAGTAAAAGAGTAAAGGTGAAGGAAACACTATAATTTGAAAATGATGTAGGTAAAAGTAAAAGAGTAAAGGTGAAGGAAACACTATAATTTGAAAATGATGTAGGTAAAAGTAGAAGAGTAAAGGTGAAGGAAACACTATAATTTGAAAATAATGTAGGTAAAAGTAAAAGAGTAAAGGTGAAGGAAACACTATAATTTGAAAATGATATAGATAAAAGTAAAAGAGTAAAGGTGAAGGAAACACTATAATTTGAAAATGATGTAGGTAAAAGTAAAAGAGTAAAGGTGAAGGAAACACTATAATTTGAAAATGATGTAGGTAAAAGTAAAAGAGTAAAGGTGAAGGAAACACTATAATTTGAAAATGATGTAGGTAAAAGTAAAAGAGTAAAGGTGAAGGAAACACTATAATTTGAAAACAGAGAAGGTAAAAGTGACTCCATAAATTGAAAACAGTGTAGGTAAAAGTGACATGTTTGTTAAGGAGCATGTATCTATTATTTTTTCCGCCACAGTGGGGGTCCTGGAACCCACATGGTGAATTCTTGTTCTAATTTCTGCTTTATGGCATCTCGCATCAGATGTTGTAACAACCTTGGAGTGGGCAGTCCAGTTTATTTGTTTCTGTATGACTTCTGTATTGTTTTCTTTTTGTGACAGTGGATGGGAATTATCTTGGTATGGCAACATTAGCCTGGACCCTTAACCAGCTCACACCAAGTCGTTCTATCCTTCGTTATCACATGCAGCTTTCCCCATGTCCTCCCTGTTTATTTTAACTTCACTATCTAGCTCCCTTCTCCGTCTGTTTTTGTGTGTGGGTCTTTCTATATTTATATGCCCCTCTGGGTTCAATTGCAAAGACATTCTAGTTATACTATTCATTGCTGTGGAGACTGAGTATCTACTGAGATAATTGGGCATCTGTGGGGTGCCTTTTGCTTTTAGCAAGAGTATCACAGAGTCATTCACTCACTTATCCTGACAACCGCTTGTCTTTATAAGTTTTGTCAGTTTCACTCCCTGTCCATCATTCTCTATTTCTATTCATATCTTCCCTTTTCTCTGTCTTTCTTTCTTGGCCTTTTTTCTCTTTTTTTCTGTCTACATTTTCTCTTTTTATCTGCTTTTCTCTTTCTCTGTCTCTGTCATTTTCTGTTTCTCTCTACCTTTCTCTTTCTTTCTTTACCATTTTTCACTCTCTGTCTTCCCCTCTTGGTCTCTACCTTTCTCATCTCTCTGTACCTTTTCCTCTCTTTGTCTCTACCTTTCCTGTCTCTTTCTATCTTTCTCTTTCTCTCTATTTGCCATGTTATTTACATCTCTGCCTTTCACTTCTATCTCATCTCTATACCATTTAATTTTCTCTCTCAGCCTTTCTCATTATCTTTTTCTTCTGTCTCTACCTATATCATTGCGTTCTCTCTTTTTCTGTCTCTCTCTGTCTCTCTCTCTCTCTCTCTCTCTCTCTCTACCTTTCTCTTTTTCTCAATACTTTTTCTTCTCTCTTTACTTTGGCAAACTACAATTACAAACATAAATTTGTTCTTAATTTTCATTGTGCATTCATTTCAGTGCACACTTCATGTTGTCGGGACACAGCAACCAGTGCACCCATGTCCAGTATTGTTAGTGAACCGTCTGAGTCTGTAGAGAGCTGATGTCTGCTGACCTTTCCACAATCACCACCAGTTGGTCCCAGACAGCAGGAGATAACATGGCATCTCAATGCATGTACTGTCAGACAAAAACTCTTCATTACTTCACAGTTATCACTGTCTAGCATGAATACCATCAAACATAAACACACAGGTATCTTACAGTTAACATCATCACTAGTGAACCACTGTCTCACAGTTAACACTATCATTAGCAAAAAACTGTATCAGAGTTAACACCATCATTAGCAACAACTGTCTCACAGTTAACACCATCATTAGTAAAAAACTGTATCAGAGTTAACACCATCATTAGCAAACAACATAGTTAACACACAGTTAACACCATCATGAGCAAACAGCTGTCTTAACACCATTGTTAGCAAACAACTATTTCACACTTAACACCATCATTAGCAAACAACTGTCTCAAAGTTAACACCATCATAGCAAACAACTATTTCACACTTAACACCATCATTAGCAAACAACTGTCTCAAAGTTAACACCATCATTAGCAAACAACTGTCTCAAAGTTAACACCATCATTAGCAAACAACTGTCTCAAAGTTAACATCATCATTAGCAAACAACTGTCTCAAAGTTAACACCATCATTAGCAAACAACTGTCTCAAAGTTAACACCGTCATTAGCAAACAACTGTCTCACAGTTAACATGAACATGCTTGAACTCACAATTATCTCACAATTAGTACTATCATTAAAACTTTAAAATGTCACAGTTCACACCATCAAACATGAACACCTAACTACCTGACAATTAACACTATCAAAACTGAACACCATCAAACATGAACACCTAACTGCCTAACAATTAACACTATCAAAACTGAACACCATCAAACATGAACACCTAACTACCTGACAATTAACACTATCAAAACTGAACACCATCAAACATGAACACCTAACTACCTGACAAATAACACTATCAAAACTGAACACCATCAAACATGAACATCTAACTACCGGACAATTAACACTATCAAAACTGAACACCATCAAACATGAACATCTAACTACCGGACAATTAACACTATCAAAACTGAACACCATCAAAAATGAACATCTAACTACCGGACAATTAACACTATCAAAACTGAACACCATCAAACATGAACATCTAAGTACTGGACAATTAACACTATCAAAACTGAACACCATCAAACATGAACATCTAACTACCGGACAATTAACACTATCAAAACTGAACACCATCAAACATGAACATCTAACTACCGGACAATTAACACTATCAAAACTGAACACCATCAAACATGAACATCTAACTACCGGACAATTAACACTATCAAAACTGAACACCATCAAACATGAACATCTAACTACCGGACAATTAACACTATCAAAACTGAACACCATCAAACATGAACACCCAACTGTCTCACAGTTTACACCATCAGACTGAGAGACAGACTGGTAAAGGGGGGGGGGGGGGGGGGGGGGGAAGAAAAGAGAGAAAGAGAGAAAACAACCCAGAAACATTACAGTTCTTAAATCTTTTATTAGACCTGTGTTATCAGTTAATTTGACTTCATGGAGTAATGTAAAATCAGAAATAAGTTTTCATTAATATATAATTATGTACATGAGTGAAAACAAGGACTGAAATACTTGTAAATTATGTTCACAGAAGATTCAACATAAACGGCAGTTTGACAATCATTTTCTAAGGTGCAAATTGACTTGCTTGAGCACTTTTTCATTATGTGCAAAATTGTGAGTTAAATTGTTAAATGGCCCATTTAGTTTCTTGAAGTGTTTTTGTTAATTTTATATGAAATTCATAAAACATTGTTTTGTTGTAAATTTGAGGTCATATTATTATTATCCTATGTAAGTTAGATTATGTCTACCTAGGTGCTAAATTTGGGGTTTTATGTTTATTATGTATTTGTGTGTGTGTGTGTGTGTGTGTGTGTGTATGTATAGGTGTTAAAGGTCACATTTTTATTGTGCTCACTTGCATATGTGCCCTGTGTATCAGTGCATGTGTGTATTTGTCTGAGGGTGTATGTATGCATGTATGTGTCTGTGTCTATATGAGCATGTAAGAGTGCATGTTTCCCTATATATTTGAGTATGTATAATTGTTTATGTGATGTATGTGTGCATTATTTAATTATGTGTTAGTTAGTCGACAGGTTATCTTTATTACATTTCAAACCATTCAGTTTATAAATTCTCAGATCACATCCTCAGTAAATCTCACAGTGGATAGTGGCTGATGACACCAGTTTTGTGTTGGTTTCTTATTCTTCTTTGGCTTCCTGCATAGTTCTTGCCTGGCCACACCGCCTTTAACTCTTTGAGGCCTGATCAACACTGTATATGTTGATTGAAAAGTTCCGATTTGCCCAAACAACACTGTCAGGGTCGATTTTGTGTCCCGTAATATTGATTCGCATACGGTTTGGTATTCGTTTCTCATGTTCAGGACTGTCATTAAAGTATTCATTGCTAGTGTCATTTTCAGACAGTGCATTTTCTGATTTCATGTTCACCCATAGATACCAATGTTCTGAACACAAGCACAGGGCCAACAAATGTGCTTTTCTGTGGTTGAAGCTCTGAAATTGTTTCAGTCAGACGTATTCTAATTCTGATAATGATAATGACAAATTTAAATTTATTGGAAAATGATTCAGACGATGAATTTACACAAGCGGCAACTGAGCAGTCAGCTGTTTGTTCTGATGAGGTAAACCCATTAGGACCCATTTCATTTGTCAAGGATGTGATAGTCACCCACATCCGAGTCTAAAGGACTGTTTCAGACAGTACCTACCATATTCATACTGGCTAAGCTGCATTGAAATCATTGCAGCTACAATCTGTCTAGAACTATAAAGTTTATATTTTGTGTGTATAGGTCCAGTTTTCTGCTATTTGTTTTGTTGTAAATTTTGTTCAGCACGCTGTGAGAACCTAGAGCCTTTGAGCGATAAACTAACCCAGAAACTTATCATAACTTTTGAATTTGTTAGGAAACTGAACCTTAAAATCTTATCCTCAGATTTGGATATTTGCTGATCATGTGGCTGCAAAACCATGGTAAATGAAAATTTTGACTTTTTAAACATAACACCTGCTGAATATTTTTGTTTCCTCCTAGCTCTAACAGTATGAAATGAAAACATATCATCAGATTCAAAGTGTGCATTCATTCCTCTTTGGAAAAAAATATGTATATGTATGTATATATATGTTTGTGTGTGTGTGTGTGTAAAGATTAGCCATTTTTGTAAAGGGGAATTAATGTGAGCCAAGTTCTATGAAAATGTATGGGCCTGAAAGAGTTGTTCTGGCAGTCTGGTCATGGCTACATATTCAGTCATCACTTGATTTCACAAATGTCTCACTTTTTGTAGAGCTTTCAGAATATCAGCATGGTCCATGGCTCGTCCGCCCACCACAGTAGCTTTGCCTGCAAGCCTATCAGCCTGCTCATTGCCTTGCATGCCTGCAAGCCTATCGGCTTGCTCATTGCCCTGCATGCCTGCATGCCTATCAGCTTGCTCATTGCCTTGCATGCCTGCATGCCTATCAGCCTGCTCATTGCCTTGCATGCCTATCAGCTTGCTCATTGCCTTGCATGCCTGCAAGCCTATCAGCCTGCTCATTGCCTTGCATGCCTGCATGCCTATCAGCCTGCTCATTGCCTTGCATGCCTGCAAGCCTATCAGCCTGCTCATTGCCTTGCATGCCTGCATGCCTATCAGCCTGCTCATTGCCTTGCATGCCTGTATGCCTATCAGCCTGCTCATTGCCTTGCATGCCTGTATGCCTATCAGCCTGCTCATTGCCTTGCATGCCTGTATGCCTATCAGCCTGCTCATTGCCTTGCATGCCTGCATGCCTATCAGCCTGCTCATTGCCTTGCATGCCTGCATGCCTATCAGCTTGCTCATTGCCTTGCATGCCTGCATGCCTATCAGCCTGCTCATTGCCTTGCATGCCTGCATGCCTATCAGCTTGCTCATTGCCCTGCATGCCTATCAGCTTGCTCATTGCCTTGCATGCCTGCATGCCTATCAGCCTGCTCATTGCCTTGCATGCCTGCATGCCTATCAGCTTGCTCATTGCCCTGCATGCCTATCAGCTTGCTCATTGCCCTGCATGCCTATCAGCCTGCTCATTGCCTTGCATGCCTGCATGCCTATCAGCTTGCTCATTGCCCTGCATGCCTATCAGCTTGCTCATTGCCCTGCATGCCTATCAGCCTGCTCATTGCCTTGCATGCCTTTCAGCCAGCTCATTGCCTTGCATGCCTGTGTGTCCTGGCAGGAATATGAAATTGATGTTTATCAGCCTTGACCGCCTCAGAGACTCCAGCCACTGTCTTCTGACCCAGCCCATCTCTGTTTTCCTGCGCATACTCATTGAGTTACAGAGATATATACATTGTGTATCTTTTTGTATAAAAATAGCGTAAATGATAATCCATAAGTAGAGTGCTGGGAACGGTAGAATGTAAGATGGGCCTGCGTGCCCAATGTGTAACACGTTGAAAATAAAGTTTGTTCATTCATTCAAAAATAGTGAATTTAAAATGTAAACATTTGTGTTATTGAAACGTGCTGAAGTGACAACTACCTGGGACTACAAGAGTTAACAGTGTTGTGAGCTGAGTCTACTCTAGAGCTGCAGACGGTCAGAAAGACATTCCCCTGGAAATAGGAACTGAAAACGGACCCCTGCGTTGGCATGTCAGAGGGCTATCTTTCAGGAAACCACAAACCTGTAATAAAAAAAAAAATATGTGATCCTATAGAAGACAATATTTTTTTAGCATCAAATGTCAAAAATGTATTAAATGCCATTTTTTATTTTTTGTATTTGTTTTTAAACATTAGATACCCAACTCTCTTAGGTTGTCACATGTTTTTCTATCTCCTTCTTCTTCTTCACTTCCATCTTTTACAGCATCAGGTGTCATCAGAGATATAAGGTTGTTGTAGAGTTTCTGTGATGCTACCAGCCATCTTGTTCTTGGTCTAATTCATGAACTGGATCCTTTTCTATTAAGTATACCATATATACTTTGACGTCACAAGGCATTCTAAGTGACAATTTGCTGTCTTTTTATGTAATTTTCTTATGACCATATTCCTGATTAAAATTTTGTTTTTAAATCTCCAGCAGCACTTCTCAAACGTCTCATTTTCATGGTTGCTCATTTAATACAGGTCAATATTTGAAAATGAGGCCATCGATAATCCAGTTCCTTGCGCTTTCTGGCGAGAATTTTGGAACGCATTTTCAAATTTGCCACAGTCGGCACGCCAATTTTTTCTGGACTTGCCATTTGTGTGTGGATGGCACGGTACTCCAGAATCACCAGCTGGATCTTGTTTGCTTGCACATACCAACAGGCATACCTGTTTATTCCTTCTCACTTTATCATTTATATGCTTCTGTATAGCCCCGTTTTAGATTCAGAATAGAAATGAGGTGGTGCAAAACATAATCATTGTGCATTGTAGAATGCAGAGAAAGGGGAAATGTTAAAAAATATGCTAAATATATACAGCATATATCTTCTTCTTCTTCAGCGTTCTGAGTGCTTGAGGCTCATTGCTGCAGATATGACCCGCCCCCACTCATCTCTCTGGCTGGTGTTTTAAGTTGGTGACACCTAGTATTTAGGTCTAACTGGATGTTATCTTTGCATGGTCTTCTTGATCTGCTTTGTGGTCTATGACCATTCAGCTCCCTTGTGTATAAAGGTTTTTAGCTTTCTGTCATTTGACATTCTCTCAATATGCTAAAGTCATTTAAGTCTATTAGATCTGATGATGCCAGTGATCAGTGGTGATTTGAACAGATTATGAATATACACAGCATGAATATAAACAGCATATATAACCATTAAAAAATCCAGTCCTTTTCACAATAGTTTGCAGGAGTTTTTAATGTTAGCCTATGGATATGAAACCTGCCAACATGAAATGTTAAAAGCTGTGTTTTCCCCGTTTAATGTGATAATAGGCTGTCATGATGTGTCATCACCTAAAGTGCTTATGGGGCACAAGCACCAGGTCTCAGACTGGTCAAATTTGGAGCTTTCGGTTATAATTACGACTAGGTTATATGTGCCATATAAAATGGCTTAGTCCCTGAGTGAGTTACGGGGACCCATTGTGAAGGAAAACAAGAATAGACCCATTGCCTCCCCAACAAGCATGTGGCAAGAGTCCACTAATTGGGGGCTTTCTTCGAAGTCAGAGTATATCTGCCTGAGAGGCAAGAAACCAACAATTTGCACACAGTTAGATGAGATCTGTCAATCGGAACGCTTAGGTTCTAGAATAAAACTAAAGTCCAGAGGTGGACAAACAACCAGAACTTTCCGCCGGAGTTTAAGCTGGTGAATGCAAAGAAGAAAAAGAAGAAGAAGAAATGATTTAGCATTGCACACCTCCAAGAGCCTGAAAAGGACTCCTGCAGTCCTGATGCGATCAAAGGTGACAGACCCAAATAATGTCCGACAGCCGGCGAGAAAATCAGCGACCCCATCACTCGCTGATGACTGGTCAAGATCCATCTACGCCTCTTTATGGTCATAGTAGAAATAGGTTCCCTAATAGGGCCATCCTAGTCAACATAGATAGGATCAGTGAGTCACTAAAAGTCAAAAGGTGAGGGACCAACACTCTGCATAAAAATAAGCCAGATGTGTAAAACAGATGAGCATGCAAGGCTCAGGTCACCTTTGCACAAAATAATGATTTTAAATCTGAAATATCCATCTTTTTAGTGATATGGGAGGATGTAATGAGGCTTGCCTGTCTGCTCCATGGTCACAGCATTCAATCCCATGGGTTTTTATAAAAACTGACCAAGATTGCAAATTTCTTCTGCTTCTCTTCCTCTTGTTTCTTACTTAGGGTGGAGTCTTTTTTCAGATGCATTTCTTTTTTAATGTAATTTTGAAAAAAAGCTAATTGTTTCTGATCTTTACGGGGAAAGGGTTTGAGTATTTAACAACTAGAATTAAACAGATAACTGAAATATCACACCAGTGTGTAACAGTAACTTCACAGCAGGTACACAAGTAGGAAACCGTGGTGGCATAGTGGCTAGATACTTGCCTGCCGACTAAAGGTTTTGAGTCTGAATCCACTGCAGGGCAAATTTTGTAATGATTTAGACTCCCTGTCCACCCAGCTTAAAAGGGCACCAGGAAATGTCCTGAGAAGGGAAGGCACCCAGCATAATGTTGACCATGCCTGATTGGTCTGTATAGTTTTGAATTTAGCATCCTCACCCAGTACACTAATAGCACCAACAAATTACACAATAAGCAACTATTTAGCTACAGAATAATTTGAAGCAGTAGACTAAATAGTCACAGTAACAAAAATACAAACAAGGCAATTAATAAAGAACTAAATATTTACAATAAAATAGGCAACTAAAAAGTCACAATAAAATTAAATAAATTAAGCAATCTTAAAAAATGCTAGTTGCAGTTTTTAAAAAAAAATGTGAACTAGAGTCACATTAAAAAGGAACTAAAAAGTTACAATAAAAATTTACAAAAACAAATTAAAAAGTCACAATGCAGTTATTGTACCAAGCAGTCTTAAAACACACTAGAGTCACAATAAACAACAATATTCTAAATTGTTAAAAAAACAACAACAACCCAGAAACAAACAAGCACAGAAAAAGATGCTCTGAGAGTCCCAATAAGATTGTTTGTTTTGTTTTAAGTTTGTCAGCTGTAAACTCTGATGGAAAGTGTTGTTTCTTTGTCCGCATCTAGACGCCAGTCTTGTTTCGGAACGTGAGTTTTGCATGCACATTCAGTTGATATATCTGACTTACTTGTATGCAGACTGTTGGTTCCTCACCTGCTTCAAGGGAAGCACCTCTAATTAGTCGACTTTTATGTCGTACTTATTGAGGGCAGTGAGCCACCCCATATTAAAGCACACGAATAGTGAATTACATAGTAAAAATGAACTAAGCAATCATAATGACATACATTCAGACTTCTATTGGATCGGTACATTGTTCATTGTTCATTTTTTTTTTGTTTTGTTTGTTTTAGTATCCAGAAGACATAAGTTGTTAACCCTTAGGCTCGGTATTATGGATATTGTGACCTTTTGGCCTTGATTCCATTGTAAATACCGTAAATCTGGGAGAAATGTGGCTTTTCTGCCTACCCCAGGGAGTAAACCTGGACCACAAGGAGTTCGTCACCCGGTCTCCTCGCAAACCGGTTTAGCCAACTACGCTAGCAAGCCGGGCTCATTGTTCATTTAAAGATCTTCTTCATCCCACATTGGAAATAACCATAAGTGCTCTGATCTCCTCCTGAGTATGTCTCCCAGTGTTTTTAGGCTAACAACTCCCATTCTGTTCTGTTTGATGTAACGATGGATGGCTTCCACGTGGTTTACCTATCTCGCGACACTCCAACTGGTACACCCAGGGTGTGCAGTCTATTCACTAAAAAATCATTTTCCACAAAACTGAAAGCCTCACAGCGTTTAGTCTCTAGTATGGTATTGATGATGTCTTTCCTGTCCATTGATGGCCAATTCTTGATAGTCCCACTGCCACCCAGTGTGTCTGCTCTCTCATTCTTTCACACCAGCATGCCCTGGGATAAAAATGAAGGTGATTTTGTGAAACGCTGCGTGCTGTATTAGATGGAGCAACTGTTTCTGTATATGTCCCGCCTTGATCTTCTGTAGCAATCTCATTGAGTCGCTGAGAAAGTATGCATTAGTGAATTCCTGAGTTTTCAGCCATTCTAGGGCCTTCATCACAGCCATGAGGTCCAGTGTCATCTACTGGTACAATAAGAACTTAAAATAGTCAATCTACTGGTACAATAAGAACTGAAACTCTGCACTGGCTGCTGAAGATGGGATGGGTGTTTATGGGAATGTCTGGGACAGAAGCTTTAATGTTGATTCTAAATCATCTCAACTAAGGTCAGTAAAAATTACTTGGGACAGTCACAATTAAATTATTGGTCAAGATAGAAAAAACAGTGAACTAAAATGTCACAAAAATGTAATGAACTAAACTGTTTATAAAATAAAGTAACTAGCTAACACACTAAAACAGTGAACTAGACAGTAAAAACTAAATACATAGAATAACAACAGTGAATTAAATAATCTCAGTAAACAAAAGTTTATTAATTTCAGTTAAAGCCAGAACTAAACTTTCACAATAAAAATGGTAAACTAAACATTTGTCATTAAAAAAAAGTGAACTAAGTCGTCTAAAAAAAAATTAACTAAACAGTTAAAAGAACTAAAGAATCACAATAGAAATATGGAATTAAATTGTCTAATAAACAAAAAAGTGAATATCAACATAAAAACTGAACTGATCATTTCTAATCAAACTGAACTAAACTAAACAATCTCAATAAAAATAGGGAACTTAATAATCCCAACAAAAGCAATAAACTGAGAAATGTCAATCAAATAGTAAACTTTAAAAAAATTCTTAACTAAAATGGTGACTTTGAGAGTAAAAACAGAACATCGTTCACAATAAAAATAGTGAACTAATCATTTGAATTAAGATAGAAAAGTCAAACTAGCAGTACACATCCAGATAAATCTGAAAGGAATATCCAACAAGAGAGGGCAAGACATAAAACATGCAGAATGGCCACCCTCTGCTATTTTGATGAAGAATACCCACAAAAACAATAGGTTGATTCTTTACAGATGGATCCGTGCAAAATGCAGTGAGAAATGGTGATGCAAGATTGTATACAGAATTCTTAAATGGTACTAGGGATAAATCCAGTATACCAACCGGTAAGTACTGCCATAACTATGATGCAGAAGACAAAGTAATCAAGACAGCAACAGAGAAACTGCTAAATACCAACCTTGGCTCACAGCATGTAGTATTGCTAATAGATGCAAAATCCCTACTTGAAGGAATCCAGTCTGGGAAACTACTAGAATTGCAAACAATGCTGACACAACTTGGCTGTCAAGCAAAGAGTTGCAGTGCAGTGGATACTGTCTCATTGTGGAGTGCCTGGAAATGAAAGAGCTGATCATTTGGCAGGGAAAGGTGCAATAAAAGAGCAGCCAACTAGCAGTTACATACCATGAAAAGAAAAGGATCATTAAATGATCAGAAAACCACCAGTCCCAGCACAAGATGACTACTCTATTAGGGACAGATTAGAAAAAGTCATTATTCTGCATCACAGAACAGGGCACAACTGATTACGCAAATGCATGCACACACAATTCAAGATATGTGTATCAGCCATGTACACATGTGGAAAGTTCCCTCGGACAGCAGAAAACATACTGCAAGACTGCACTAAATATGGCTCATTAAAGCAAACCTTTTGACCAGAAAGAACAACAGTGAAACCTAAATTCTATGGATTACTGAATGAACTAAAGATGCCAGCAAAATTTATACCACAGACAAAATTGCTGATATAGACAGCTTATTTTAGGTGAGCAAAAGAAGAAGAAAAATAATTTTAACGAAAAAAAAACAAAAAAACAGGGAAATGAACTGACCCTCTTTTTTTTCTCTCTCTTAGCAAATAATGTAGAAACATAAAATGTGGATATTAATACATTTAAAAAAGGATGACAAAAACAGTATGCAATACAAGTATTGAAATGTAACAGAAAAAGAAAGTGTGGTGAACATTCATACATAAATTTTTGTTTTAAACTGTATATTGTGACCATCTAATTCTATATTTTTATAATTTTTATTTTAACTAATTTTAATGCAAATGTTTAGAATATTTCTTTCCTCAAAGCCATTTAGTTCACTGTTTGTTATGAATTTATATAATGCATCACATTTTTGCTAATTTATTGAAGTTCACCACATATTGTCAAATTTTTATAAATTTTGTAAAAAAAAAAACAATCTGTGAATTTTTATAAATTTGTATAAATGCACCACACATTCTGTCTACTTGTTATGATTATGTAAAACGCATCACATATTCTATCAATGTTTTATGAATTTCTAGAATGCAATCCGTACTCTGTCAACATTAAAGAATTTGCAGAGAAACCAGTTTCTTTAGCTTAGTGATGCAAATGTACTTTCTAATTGCTGGGTATTTCGTTTGATCCCATTTGTGAGCGATTATGACAATAGACCGCCTTGACTTTATTTCGACAGTGGTAGCGAGAGCTGACCGTTCAGTAAGCAGTGGCAAACTACTGAACATAAGATTACCTAGTGAAATCACAAATCGTCCCCCAGAAAAATGTTGGGGTTGGTTTTGCAGTGTTCTGTATTTGTAAAGGATATGCAACTACTCTGTTGTTGTTGTTGGGATGTATCCTCTTTTCTGTCTGATTTGTATATAGAAATGAATTTTATTAATGGTGTGGTAAGAAGCACCTGGCCACATTCTGTCTACTTCTGATTACTGCGTAGAAATATATGTTCAGTCTACATGAGGTGGATGTGTAGGTCTGGTCTAATTGCATGTTCTATCTACTTCTGCTGTGTGTGAGGTATATATATATATATATATAAATAATAACATGTTCTGTCTACTTGTGGTGAGTGTATATAAATAATTATATATTTGGTCCACTTGTAGTGAGTGTGTAGACATAATTATATGTTTGTTCTACTTTTGGTGAAGAGATATAATCATGTTTCATCTACTTGTAGTGAATGTGTAAAAATAATAATTTTTGGTCTACTTCTGGTGTGTGTGTGGACATAATAACATGTTTTGTCTACTTATGGTGAGTTTGTGGAAATAATCACAGGTTTTATTTACTAATACTAAGTGTGTGGAAATAATCACATGTTTTGTCTATTTATGGTGAGTGGAAAAAATCACAGATTAAGGTAAATGTGTAAAAATAATCAAATTTTTAGTCCACTTTTAGTGAGAGTATAGAAATAATCACAGGTTTGGTTTAATTCTGGTGAGTGTGTTGAAATCTGGGATGAGTAGAAATAATCATAAATTCTATCTACCTGAACTGAGTGTGTAAAGTCAGTTTAATGTTCAGTCTATGCGAGGTGAGTGTGTAGAAGTAATTGTATATTCAGTCCATTTGAGTGACTGTAGAAATGTAATTAATGTATTTTATATGAGATGTTTATGACCTATTCTGTTTGCTTAAAAATAAACTTGCTGGCACATATTATGTTTTTTTCTGAGCTTTCAACCTATTTTTTTTATTCACGGTCAATAAATATTGTAAATATTTTTGGCTGACATTTGTTTTTAATTTATCATGTTATGGTGACATAAAACTCATGTAATGATTCTCATTTCCTAAGATTTAATGCAAGACTGATTGATCAGTTTGTCCCCTCCAGGCCACTCTTAAAAGTTTATCAGACCATCCAGAGATTTATAAATCTCAAACTCGATGACGGAACAGCAAGAACAATCCCAGATACTGTGTTCAACCTCTAATGAAGTGATACTTAGGGCACCCGTACCAGCTACAACAGTCATGTGTAAACTGTAGGCCTATGTGGGTGAGGACCAAAGTAATCTAAGACTGCTTTCATCTTTATGTCAAATGACAATTTTTTTGTTCTGTAAAAGTGTTTCATAATGCCGGCATTAGTATTAAGAAGTGGATGTCATCCCAACAGGCATAGGCCTTCAACCAGCTTTTGTAGCAAGTTGTAGATTTGATTCTACATTCTTTGGTTACATCATGAGAAGGAGAGAACTGGAATATATCATGACACTGGGCAAGTTGGATGGGAAAAGAGGCAGACGGAGACTTAGAGAAAAGATGCTGGATAGTTTGACATCATGGTTACATCATAGTATGGAAGATCATCTGTGTCAGAAATGATTGAAAGTACAGGAGGCATAAGACTGTGAATAGGCATGCCTTCCAACATCACACGGCATGGACTATAAAAGAAAAATCTTTGATTGTGCATTTTTAGCAGTTAAAGTCCTGTAATCCCAGAGATAAGTCTTAGACGTATAATGGAAGCATTGGTAAGCAGATTTCTATATCACTTGTTATCCTCTACAATATACACAGAATTATGGAAATGCATATCTGGACCTTCTTAAAAGGCTCTTTTAACATATTCAGTGCCAACTCACAACATATTTTGTTGGTTTCACCTTGTATTTTTGTCGGTGTCGGCTTCCTAGAACATTGGTCCAACCATCTCATGCTCTGTCCTCTGATGCAGCAGCCATCTCAGTGTCTCCATGTTCAATGTACCCAGTAGGAGTGGACTGGCATATCTTCTTGCTTTGCCTTACAACTGGTTTCTACATGTTTGTCTTTATTTATTACCCATTTCTAACAGGTAGTTTATCACCTCTGACTCCTTTGTCTAAACATCTCCGGAATGCAGCATATTCAGTAAGTCTGTCCTATCCATGCTTCATCCTCCTCTAACCACTGCAGACACAGCCAGTCTGTCAGCCCTTTGATTTTCTTGGTTCAGGTTCACATAAAACATTTTTCTAAACTTGTTACCTATCTGGCTGCTAGACTTGCCTACTTTGTCACCATTTTTACTTTAACTCTCCGTGTCCCACAGCAATATTATTTTCTTCTCCTTCTTTGCGGTCATGTATTGTAAAATGTTCTGTTTTCGCCTGCTTCTGAACTTTGGTCTTGTTCCAAAATTTGAATTTTGTGCGCACATCCATTTTACAGATTTTGCTTATTTGTATACAAATGGTTAGTTGCCTCTCAGACAGAGGCACTCCAAACTGACAGGACAAACTCCTTATGAATGGTCATGTATGACTTGATTGTTAGGGTAAATCTCCCCCCCCCCCTAACCTCCCAAGGATTCCATAACATCTCAGAGATAAACACTGACTACTTTAATTGATAACTTTCTACAGCATAATTTAAAGTAAACTGTTTAAAACTGAAAGTGTGAAAAGACTGCTGGTAGAAAGTGACCAGTGTGCATTCACAAATAGATCATTACATATTGGTGCAGAGGAGACTGACCACAAGATCTGGCTGATGCTCAACACTCAGGGAAAACATAATGCAGATACATAACAATGTTGCTACTGGTACCATTAGAATTGAAACTCTGTGCTGATTCCTACAGACAGGGACGGAGCACTTATTGAAATGCCCAGAGTGCTTAATCATCAATTTTCAAATTAACTCTTTATTGTCATTAGGCCAGGGTTTTCTCTGCTTTTCTCTTACCTGTTTGCCCTAAATTGATACCTGGAGGATTACCTTTGAGAAGTGTCACCACGACATGCCCAGATCAGGCTAGCTTGTGACATTTTGCTTTTGAAAGAAAAAAAGTTGTTCTCCATGAACTGTACAGTAAAGATTGTCCCACCTGACATACAAGAATCTGCCAGCTGTGACTGAGGAACAGACTCCTGGACATGTGCATTAGGACTGCTCTATTTACTCCCAACAAAGGTTCAAAATCTGGCTTATGGTAGCTACATTGCAAGACCAGTTACTGGGTGACTGATGGTGACCCTAACATGCCTGCCCTGTCTGTGTCAAAAGAAGAAGCAGAAGCAAAATAAAGAGAAGAAGAACAAAAAAAACGATCCACTGCACAGCAAAACTGCAAAATACTGCATGTTTCAAACATTTTTTCCGGGTGTAAGCATGTGGGATGGGGGGGAGGGGGGGTGGTGGTATTTGAGCCCGAGGACTTAGGGCACCATTTAGAATACTGTGGACCAAGAAGAAAAAAACAAATGACATCCTGCATGACCTGAACATCAAGGAGAACTTGCTTGTAAACAGCATCCTCTCCCAAAAGCTGATTTATTTTAGACATGTCAAGAGCCTTGATGATCTGGAGAGAACTGTGATAGAGGGTGTAGTTCTCAGAAAATGGTTCGAGATAGATTTTTGGGTGTGCCATTAAGAGAGCGATGTTCTGTAAAGGATATGCTGATTGATATTATTTTGTTCTCACTATTACAAATTATAATAAGAAAACATTGTTTAAAAAAAAAATTAATGGTAGTCAAAACTGAAAATAAGTAGTTTTAAAACATGGTGTCAATTTAAAACATGGTGTCAAAGGATGGCGAGTAGTGAGAATAAGGAGCTGGGGAAGGGAGGGGTTGGGGTGGGAGGAAGAGAGAGTTATAATCAAATGTGGGAAAGAATCATAGCAACAGTTATGACAAACCAATCTCTCTGACTTCCAAAATGACATGCTTTACAAGTGAAAAGTGTGAAAATGATTTATTTATCATGACACAGAAAACAGAATGAGTTGTACATCATTTGGAATAAAAATAAGTAACAGTACCCTTCGACAACTTGAGGCATATTGGATATTTAGTGCTGCCCCATATTTTTGTAGGCCAATGGTTAAGTTGAGTCAAGAATAGACATCACAGCACTTGGGGCATTCCTTTGCATGCTCCGTCCTCATCTTCAGCAGCCAGAGTTATAATACTGATGGCAATATACTGATACTGCTGTAGGCCAATAGGTGATGTGGTGAACCTCACACCAACTGATGATTCCATTTTTCCTTGCCTCAGGTAGAGGAGTGCAATAGGAAAGCTACTAGCCTTATCCTAGAAAGAGAAATGCAATCTGAAAGCTCAGTGCTATGGTAGGGCAGACCAGTTCCTGGCTGGCAGCTGGTCTAGGAGGAAAGCTAAGGGGGGTAGACAGAGCATTGTTTTTCTGATCTGGTAGTTACTGCTGTGTGCTCTGTTCCAAACATACTGGTGTTAATTTTCCTTTGCAGTAAACAAGGCAAGCAGAGAAAAGGATTATGCTACATGGGCAACACATCAACTCTACAAAACTGTCCAGGCTTTGGGCTATGGAGAATAATAATTTCACCTTGGCCTTAAAGTGAGTGCAGTATCCGTGGTTTAGGTGTTGCGAGTCAGACTTATAATTCCACCATACCATGTTGGAAACCCACTGCTGGCTGCACGGGTTTTATCATGGTATGGGGCGTTGCAAGTCGACCCAGAATAAAATTTGTTCCAGGATGGAAGTAAAGACAGCCTGCGTAATGCTGACCACATTACCCACCTAGTGCTGATTGGTCTGTAAAAATATGGGGTGCTCTTCCCATATGCCTGATTCGCCCAAGGCGTGAAGAGGGATCTTTACGTTTTACTTTAAGTGATTGGGTCCTTGATAGTCACACTTGCCTTCAAAATAGGCTGTGATTTCCACTCTTAACTATAGAGCACAATAAACCACTATCATCTGGAAAAACTGAAAGGTGATATTTTAAAATATTTATCATTACCACAATCTCACTTTCAGGCACACACACACACACACACACACACACACACACACTAGCAAACATGTGCATAACATCAAATGGAAAGGTATCAGAGAGATAAAGATTGGAATAGGATGGGCAAAAATTTATCTTTAACAAAAAAAAAGGAACATTTTATTCAAATCATTGGATGCTTAAAATACAATTCAAGTATGCCACTCAGAATCACTTTTAACATGCTGCTATGAATCCTGGACAGTTAGTACCGAGGCAAAACACACAAATACATGCGCATGCGCACATGCCTGCACCCACACACGCACCCACCTACGCATGCACCCGCACACAAACTCCCCTAGGGCAGTGGTCAGCACATCGCCGCCCGCAAGCAGCTCTTTAGCGACCTGAATGCAGCTCGGTCAGTTTGCCACAAATCAGTTTTGAATTAAAAAAAAAAAACATGGTTCTCGATAGGTTCTTGAAAAGAATGAAAACATGGCTCTTGAAAAGAAATTTGGCTCTCAAAAAAAATATTTGACCGTCCTTCTGCTGATTTGTGGATCTTTTGACTAGTGATTGTGCCGACCACTGCTCTAGGGCCTCAGAGATGTTGTTTTACAATTGGCAAAGTATTTGATGATGATGATCAGTTTTTATCACAATGTGATCCACTGACATGATTAAATCTCGCATGCTGCTGATACACTCACTACAAATTCTTCTAAGGTCTGCAATTTGCCGGATATTTATTTTGCTCTTTTCCTTTTTTTTTTAACTACATTACATAATATTTAATTTTCACCAATCTTCCTACTTTGTCTTACCCACTCATTAACTCTTTCAGCCCCAGAAATTATAACTCTAACCCTCCTATTTGAAAGAGTTGAGCTTGCAAGCAATAAATACTTAGATCTGAAGGAATTCAACAGAGACTTTATGGAACACAAATGTTAAACTAGTAATTTAGATACAACACATTAATAAGACCTGTAATAGAAGACAGCAAGAATATTACATTATATTTAGAATGCCGAGAAACAGAACGAGTTGCTCGGTACTGAAAGAGTTAAAACTGCTCACCGCCTCTCTTAATTTGCCATCTTCATCAATGGACCTTGTTCAAGCCTCATTTCTTTCTCAGATGTGACAGCATTTTCCCCACCATTATGCACATTTAAACATCCTGTCATAAACAGTGTTTTTTGTATTTAACACTTTCCATGTTTGGAGCCAATGTGCCATTACATGTTCATATTCACTCAATTTGCTTATTTTTATCCCCCCCCCCCCCCCCCCCCCCAAAAAAAAAATTAACAATCTTCCACATTTCCTAATACCATTCCAAGAACCTTTTCCTACTCCATGAGAAGAACTGGATATGTAGTATACATCAGCAAAAAACTGTTTCCTTTTCCATGAGAACTGGATATATAGTATACATCAGTAAAGAACTGTTTCCTTTTCCATGAGAACTGGATATATAGTATACATCAGTAAAGAACTGTTTCCTTTTCCATGAGAACTGGATATATAGTATACATCAGTAAAGAACTTTTTCAAATTTCATGGATATATAGTATAACTGGATATATAGTATACATCAGTAAAGAACTTTTTCAAATTTCATGAGAAGAATTGGATACATAGTATACATTAGTAACAAACCTTTTCCTATTCCACGAGAATTACTGGATATATAGTATACATCAGTAAAGAACCTTTTCCTATTCCATGAGAACTGGATACACAGTATACATCAGTAAAGAACCTTTTCCTATTCCATGAGAACTGGATATATAGTATACATCAGTAAAGAACCTTTTCCTATTCCATGAGAACTGGATATATAGTATACATCAGTAAAGAACCTTTTCCTATTCCATGAGAACTGAATATATAGTATACATCAGTAAAGAACCTTTTCCTATTCCATGAGAACTGGATATATAGTATACATCAGTAAAGAACTTTTTCAAATTTCATGAGAAGAATTGGATACATAGTATACATTAGTAACAAACCTTTTCCTATTCCACGAGAATTACTGGATATATAGTATACATCAGTAAAGAACCTTTTCCTATTCCATGAGAACTGGATACACAGTATACATCAGTAAAGAACCTTCTCCTATTCCATGAGAACTGGATACATAGAATACATCAGTAAAGAACCTTTTCCTATTCCAGGAGAACTGGATACATAGTATACATCAGTAAAGAACCTTTTCATATTCCATGAGAAGAATTGGATATATAGTATACATCAGTAAAGAAACTTTTCCTCAGTGAAAAGAACTGGATATAGATTACATCAGTAAAGAACCTTTTCCTACTCCATGAAAAGGAATGGATATAAAGTATACATCAGTAAAGAACTTTTTCCAGTTTCATGAGAAGAATTGGATATATAGTACATCATTAAAGAACACATTTCATGAGGAGAACTTGGTATAGACTGAGTGAGTAAGTGATCTTTTTGCCTTTTATATGAAGATTAGGGTATTTGATCATTCAGGAAAGGAACTTGTTCTCTTCTATGTGAAGTTTGGGCAGAAAAAAGTTTGAAAGTTAGAGCTGAGAGAATCAACTTCATTGCACCAGGTTTGATCCCATATGGCTCAGTCTTTTGCTGTAAATGGCAAGCCACTTGCAGAGAGCATCGCACAAAGCCCAAACACCATAGCTCTATAGACAATACCCATGGGTCTCTGTAAAAAATTGCACATGTAAACCGAACAGCACAACAGTGAAATTAACCTCTAGCCCTTCAGAGAGGGAGGCAAATGGCTTGACCCCCCCTCACCATGAAGAAAGTTGTGGGTAGCAGTCCTGAACACACACTTAAACATCATAAACTACCACAAAAGATGACTATAAAACTCTTTTCTAGACTAGACTTCCACATTATATATCCTAGAAATTCTAAACAGGAGCTAAAAGGTAAAAACACTGACATCTTGCATGATCTGAGCATCACAGAGAACTGGTTCCAAAAAAAAAAAGCAACATGTCCTGAAAGCTGAGGTCCTTAAACAATGTTAAATGTTGTGATGACCTGGGAAGAACGGTGATGGAAGAGTATAGTTTTCAGTACATGAGGCAGAGGTAGACCGCTGTGATGGTGGATACAAGATGCTGAAGAAGCATTGGCTATGAAAGCACATAGGGCTGGAGAACTGGCTAGAGAAAGAGAGACTTTCAGGCGTGCTGTGATGACAGTGATATTCTGTAAACGACACACTGATTAATGATACCTTGGCCCCTAAACTGACTCAGCCTACAATGAGAACCATGTAATGTGCTGGGTGTCAGATTTTTTGTTTCTTCAGACATGGCCTTGGTACTCATTTCTATTCAGCCTAAAATGGGTACCGGGTAAAGTCCTGGGAAGTAAAGCGTGATGCTGACCACATTACTCATCGAGGGTCATATCAACTATAGTAAAATGAGTCTAGCCTCAACTGCCCAATGCACTACTGGTGTGCAAAGGGACCTCTTACTTACTTCATCCAAGAGACCATTGCAACTTATCTTATTATTCTTCTGCCTTTCTAGTCCGCAATGGAGCTTAGGCCCTCAACCAACTCAGGCCAAGTCGTTCTATCCTTCGCCATTGCATGCAGCTCTCCCAATGCCCCCCCCCCCCTTTTTCATTTTTACTTTTCTTTCTAGCTCTCTGTTCCATGTGTTTTGGTAACCTATTATTATTAAGTTAGTTGCATATCCTTTACAGGACATTGAAGAACCAACCCCAGCATTTTTTACCAGTTGTGGTTTTTCTGGACCAATTTACGTTCAGTAGTTTGCCATTGCTTTCTGGATGGTCGGCTTCTCGAAACCACTGTCGAAACCATTGCAAGGCAATCCCAGCTGGGATCGAACCTGGGACACTGGCATTAGGAAGTGCGTTTGCAACCCCTAAGCCACAGACTATTATTATTGCTAACAAAAAAATCTTTACAATATTTTAGCATAAACTTTCCTTGTGTCAGTTCTAGGGCCCCATTTTGGTGAAACAAGAACAGACCCACTAACCCACTAACATGCATATTGTAAAAGTCGACTGATTAGGGATGCTTCCTTTCAGGGGAAAGTGGACAGAATAACTTCATGAATGAACAAACAAATGAAAGAGGCAGTCGTGCATGGAACAGATTAAAATTATCTGTGGATCAGGTAAATAAGATATAGGCAAGCCAGACGTACCTGACTTGTGCATGCAAAACCGAACGAAAAGAAGAAATGAAGAAGTATGTAGACTGTTGGCTCCTCACTTTTCAGACAGATGCATTTAATTTTGAAGGAAACACCCTTAATTATTCCACCTTCATGACATACTTGTTATGAGCTAGTGGGTCTATTCTTTGTCACCCCCCCCCCCCCCCCCCACAATGGGGCTAAGCAACCCTCATGGGAAAGATGCCTTTTTGACTTGTGTCTTGTGTTAAAATATGCAATGATCTGGTATTTTATCTACTGTGCATATTTATTCTAAGATACTAGTGATCAGAAAACAAAATTAGCAGAAGAATTATTGTTGTTTGATTCTCAGTCGGTAATGGGGAAGAATTAAAATGAACTAATGTGGCACGAGTGGATTCCAAGCATCAGACTCCAACACTGAAGGGAATCACATGGAAATACTGTCCAGATACACAGGAGTGCTAAGAAATGAAAGAGAGGATTGTCTGGCTATAAAAGTGATAGCTAGGGGGAACACTCATACTGGACAATGGAGATATTCAGAAGACCATATATGAACGAATGTCGACTGAAGACACAAGATTAGTAGATGAAGAAACGTGTAAGAATGTGTGAGAGATGAATTAGGATTGGATCTGGCAAAAAGGGACGTATGAGAGGAAGAGAACGACGTGCATATAATCAGTGTGCTACAGAAACAGTTAGCATCTACACCTGAAGAAATTTGCTGCGGGAGACGGAGCACCTATGGGTATGCTCGGTATGCTATGATGTTGATTCTTAAATCAGCAATCAGTAGTTGAGTTGAATTCAGCTGAGTCAAGAACTGACATCACAGCACTCGGGGCATTCCCATGCATGCTCTGTATTCATCTTCAGCAGCCAGAGCAGAGTTCCAATACTGATAGTGCCAGTCAGCAATCAGTAATCAGGTGAAAGGCGAATCACAAACACCCAAAGGTACTGACAAGACACATGATGATGACCTGACTAAAGTGTGACCTTCATTATACACAGACGGCTCCATAAATGCTCTTCACTTATATTGCACTAGGAGAAGCCCAGCACAGTGTTCAAATGTGACATTCATAAGAATTTACATGTTTCTACCAAAATCCCACCAAGTTTCAAATGTTTTTATTGTTTATGCATCTGTGTGTGTTTGTGTTTTTGGATATGATTTTTAAATGTAGCCTGAAAATCCTTCTTTTTTATTTTTTTTTAAACCACTGAAGGATTTTTAACATTTTCACAAGTCCTTTGAATTTTAATTTCTTTTTGTCCAAGAAGGCTTTACATTCAATCCATTACCTCAAGATTATTTGACACTATGCCAGAGGTTAAAAGGAATCAGATATTAAGAAGCTGTAAGAGAGACATAGTAACTTCTAAGCCACTCAGTTCCCTGGAGTGACCCCTGGCATATATTTGAGAGACAAAACAAAAGCTGGTATTCATTGCCTGTTGTGTGATTTTTCTAGGCAATGTTACACTCAGTAGTTTGCCATCACTTTCTGAATGTACACAATCTAATGCCATTGTCAAAATCAATGCAAAGCAGTTCCTAGTGTGGGTTCTAAGGCCCTATTGTGGGGAAAACAAAAACAGTCCCATTACCTACCCAAAATCATGTCATAGGAGTCAACTGATTGGAAGCTTCCTTCAAAGTTGGAGTGCATTTGCCTTTGTGGGGCAAGAAACCAACAGTCTGCATACACATAAGTCAGATCTGTAAAATTGGTGTGCACACAACACTCAGGTTCTGGAATGGAACTAAAGTCCAGAAGTGGACAAACACCTAGAACCAAGAAGAAGAAGAAGAAGAAGAGGAAGAAGAATGCAAAGCAGTCTGCTACCAAACCGCATGCACCTGACTTCAAAACTCAGTTTCATGAGATAGTGAAACTGTGTTTAACACCCTTAGCAACAGAAGCCTTCTTATATTATGTATTAATAAAATGTAATATTTAATCTAAATAGCAATTTTTGTGTGTGTGTGTGTGTGGGGTCTATGTGCTTTAGCTAATATATGCATGTTTAAAAGCTGATGGCAAAACTGAAGCAGAAACCCAAAAGTGAATAAGAATGGCTTAAAATGTCTTCAAGAAGATGCAACAATTATTAAGAGCTAGAGGATACACAACAAACACACTGAAAATGTGAACTGTCAAATGTTATGTATACTCAGCTTTACTGTATGGTGCAAAGTCCTCAGCAATGAACAAGCAAGGGTCTACAAGGGTTACAAATTTGTATTGAGTCTCTGGATGTGGCATTACAGAAGGTCATATTTCATGAAAACAATCAAATACAGAGCTTCTGAAGAGACTAGCAATGACAAGACAGCCGCTGACATAAATAAAAAATAACGGTTGGCAAAGATGGCGGCCGAAAAATATCCAGCCGAGCCGCAGTCACGTGTCAATAGCACGCTTCCGGCTACTTAATGTGCGCTTTTCTGGTGACTATGGCTACCGCCACGTGGCCCCCACGCCGCTCACGTGGTGTAGATTGGGGCTAAACTAGATGGCTAGGACTTACGAGCAAGTCTGCAGGAGATGCGGAAGCTGCTCATGAGTCCATTGCCATCTAGTTTAGTTCCAATCCACGCCGCGTGAGCGGGGAGGAGGCCACGTGGCAGTAGCGGTTGTTGGTGGAAAACCGCCGGAAGACCGCAAATTAAGTAGCCGGAAGCGCGCAATTGACACGTGACTGCCGCTTGGCTGGATATTTTGCGGCCGCCATCTTTGCCGACCGTTAGTCGGAGGATAGCCAAAAATAGATAATTGATATAATTTGGTCACATTAACTCTTGAGTCCCAGGGAACACATCACGTGCTAACTGGTTACAACCCAGCGGCCCAATCGACGTGTGACAAGTGAAGGTTTTTAATTTACCACTGACTGGTAATAAAACACGAACCGCTCAATTTCAACTTCATTTTGAGTTGTTGTTGTTTGTTTTGGCGTGCTCATTTGGAAACGTTCAAAAGCCGAAAATGTAGTATATTTGTGAGGTTTTCCAAGTCACATAGTGTTTGTTTTAAAATAATATGGCCGCCGAGCAGTATTCTACATGCATGCTAAAATGATTTATGGCTTTAGAAGCCTCAAATTTCAGTAAAGCACGTGTTTATTAGATTCATCTAAAGTTAGATAATGTTGCGAAGTAGACTTGTTTCAGTCATTTATAGAGTCAAACTTTGATGAGGGATATGTCTTATGTGTACCCCACGGGAAGAGTACAACAACAGCAAAGTCAGCTGGCAAAAGTATAATAAACATTAGGGAAAAGGCAATTTACTTCAGTGTCAGTTCTAGTGCTTTTCCCCTTATTTTTTATGAACATAGCTGCAAAATTACAGGCAAATTGAGTGTAATATAAACTTCATTTTGTGTGAAGATACTAATTGTTTTAGGAAGTCAGTTTTCATTACCAAATAATGGTGCTATGATATCATGTTTCTAAAGATTATCTGAAACAAAAGCTAATTTACAGATTGAGTTTATATTTTACTTATACATTATTAAATGGTTCATATTCCTTTGTGGTTCATTTTGGATATATTTTAATGAGTTTTCCTTGAGTGCCATGGTGGTGAAGTGGAAAGTTTTTAAAATTTCATTTTACTAATTTCTGTAAACATACCGTCGGTTTATTTACTAATATTTAATTATTAACACAATTATTTGTTGTAGCAGTTTTCTGTTATTATTCCCGAACAATCCCTGGTCACTTTGATGTATAATATGTGTATGTACGCGGCAGGTGAATTAGTAGTCTGTTCTAATGTGTTGCACATGTGAAATTTAAAAGAATACATTATCACTCCTTGGGCCTCTGATGCTAAACCCCATGGGACTCAGAGAGTTAGAAGACATAATACTCTTTTAACTCTTTCGGTCCCATGCAATGTGTGATGAGCAATAGACCTTTTTTACAGGAATCCCAGTCATCAAGTAATGTGTTGTGTTGAAAGTTACAATTTTTTTTACTTGTCACAGTGGTGATACATTTCCCTGGGCATTTGCTGCGAGAATCTCCTGGGATTTAAAGAGTTGAAAACCATACTGGAGGTAGAGATTAAAGAAAGCTAAAGATAGACATCAATACAAGAGGGAGGACAACATCAAGAGATGATCAACAGCAATCTGAGAAAGTGTACTACCTAGACATGAGACAGAGCATGTTGGGGGTCAACTGCAGCCGACCTTCATGAACACAGCACCTGATTGATTGACTGAGTCAATATATATGTAAGATTTCTGTAACATTTTGACACGAAAAAACCAAATAGACACATACAATAGAACATACCAAAAAATTATACTCAAAAAAAAAAAACATAATAATATTAAGTAAGCAAAATGACACAACATACGATGTTTATTTTTATATTTTGGCAAACAATTTATGTTTACCCTGTTTTTTTTTCATTCTATGTACACAGGCTTACAGCATTTTTTATGTCAAGTTTTTAAAATTAGAAAAACACAGTAAACAACATTATAAGGAAATAATTAAAGTATAATACTTTCAAAGTAAATAATACTTTTGGAATACACAAAACATATCTGATGGAATATATTTATTTATAATATCATGTGGGAAAAATTATTACGCATTGATCATATATTGAGTGTTTATTACTTATTGAAAATCTGGACAGAAAATATCGTCCTTATGAGATATCGTTAGAAAAAAACATACATTATTTTATAGGATCTGTCTTGGAGAGAAAAAAACTACTATTATGGAATTTGTTAAATGAAGTATAAATTCTCATTATACAATTTGTTTATGGAAAAGGAAACTATCGTTATGGAATTTGTTTTTAAAAAAATACACAAAAATTATCATTATGGGGTTTAATAATAGAAAAGATTAACTATTTTTATGTGATCTATTTTGAGAAAAACCAGCTGACACTATGTGATCTGTCTAGAAAAGCATTGTTATTTGGAGATTATGTACAGAAGAACAAACTTTTGTTACAGATTTGATCTTGGATGAAAAATGAGTCAGATTTTTATTTCAATGTTAGTGCCATGGACAGGTGTTAGAGAAGCTCTGACCCAAACATTGCTGCATGTGCTACTGGCTATTCTTTACATTTACCAATAAATGTGTTATTTGTGTTCCTTACATTAGGTCAGAGATCACAGGGAATGAATGAGTGGATTGGTATGCTGGCAGAGCCATGGTAGGTAAAGGAAAAGCAATGGACCAGGCCGACATTCTCAATGCTCTCAAGGAGGCAGGACGAGAAGGTGATTCAGGAGATGTCATTGAATTGGCAACACACAAAAGACCTCAAGACCTTCAGGTCAAAAGAGGTATCGCCAAACATGAACACTATACAGGTAGCCAAAGAAGAATAGTAAACCAACACAGAACTGGTGTTATCAGTCACCACACAGTCAACACTAAAGTTAAGAGGATCAACTTCATAGCCCAGAATTGTATCCTTTATGGCTCAGTCTCCCTCTACAGAACTGTTATCACCTGCTAGAAGTATCACACAAAGCATGAACACTATTGCTCCAGTGATGATCTTCATGGATCTTTCTAAGAATTTGTTTATGCACTGTGCCCAACATGTTTTGTGTTGTCAACTGCAGGTCATAAAATGGTGAGTAGCCTATTGCCAGAGAACTAGTGCTACCTTAGGTGAAGGTGACTGATTGTGTGTGGAGTAGTCATATATTCCCCTGGGCATTTGCTGTGAGAATCCTCTGGGACTGAAAGAGTTAAAAACCATACTTGAGGGAAAAGTCAAAGGTAAGAGAGATGCATTTACTGATTGGTTGTTCTGTCCCAACTGTTGCTTATATAGACTGTTTCTGTTCCAACTGTTGCTTTAGTAGACTGTTTCTGTCCCAACTGTTGCTTATATAGACTGTTTCTGTCCCAACTGTTGCTTTAGTAGACTGTTTCTGTTCCAACTGTTGCTTTAGTAGACTGTTTCTGTCCCAACTGTTGCTTATATATATACTGTTTCTGTCCTAACTGTTGCTTATATAGACTGTTTCTGTTCCAACTGTTGCTTATATAGACTGTTTCTGTCCCAACTGTTGCTTTAGTAGACTGTTTCTGTCCTAACTGTTGCTTATATAGACTGTTTCTGTCCTAACTGTTGCTTATATAGACTGTTTCTGTCCCAACTGTTGCTTATTTATATAGACTGTTTCTGTTCCAACTGTTGCTTTAGTAGACTGTTTCTGTCCCAACTGTTGCTTATATAGACTGTTTCTGTCCCAACTGTTGCTTATATAGACTGTTTCTGTCCTAACTGTTGCTTATATAGACTGTTTCTGTCCCAACTGTTGCTTATATAGACTGTTTCTGTCCCAACTGTTGCTTATATAGACTGTTTCTGTCCCAACTGTTGCTTTAGTAGACTGTTTCTGTCCCAACTGCTGCTTATATAGACTGTTTCTGTTCCAACTGTTGCTTTAGTAGACTGTTTCTGTTCCACCTGTTGCTTATATAGACTGTTTCTGTCCCAACTGTTGCTTATAAAGACTGTTTCTGCCCCAACTGTTGCTTTAGAAGACAGTTTCAATCCCAGCTGTTATTTGAGTTTATTTTAGAAGATATTTTTCAGTCCTAACTGTTAATTTAGTGGATTGTTTATGTCATAACTGTTGGTTTAGTAGAATGTTTCTGCCCAACTGTTGCTTTAGTAGACTGTTTCTGTCCTAGCTGTTACATGTTTATACTTACCGTAATTACTTTACCTTTTACTATTTGACTTCTGTGTGCCATTTGGTAGGTCTAAAAACAATCATCCCAGTTGTTCTAAATTCTGTTACAGTAGCTCTATTATTTGAGACTACAACTCTGTAGTAAGTAAAATTTATTATTTATATTGTACTGTTTATATTGTATTGTTTATATTGTACTGTTTATATTGTATTGTTAATATTATATACTGGGGTTAAACAAGTCTACACAGACTTGGGGCTAGTGCTATTTGTCAAAGAAACTCAAAGCCATGAGATCAAATCTTTTGTCTAATTTATGTAAGATAATCTTACCTAACCTCATGAATATTTGCATGGTAAATGAGTTGACTGTGCACATATTATGACAGCTCGAAACATAAGGTAATATCAGAAATGAGGAGAAACAGAGGCAACAGACTGTGTACAAGACAGACATGGAAGATCTTATTTGGCCCGACAAGGATGGATGAAAAAATATTTGTTTGAATTACGAGAATGATTCACAGGTAGTCACAAAACTATTTTACTATCAACAATATCATGAGGCAAAGATGGTTAAAGTAACATTGATATGTAAGAGTGCCAATGAAGTTATCATCTTATAGTTTCAACAGATCTTCTAAACAAAATCTTGGAAGAAAAAAGTTACATTTTTTATAAAGCAATAATAACATGACAACAATAATTCATCAAAATTAGATTGAATTAACTTTTTCATTAGCATGCAACACATTGTATGTTGTTTTCTATTTAAATTATACACTTTTTCTAACCCTTTATACTAGATCCTTTTGTTATTACTCCAATTCTCTCTTAAACTTTTCTTCTCTCATGTAACTTTTGTGTGTGTTTCAAACTAATTTAGACCAAAACATTTATTTATTAAAGTTAACACTCTCTAAGATGTAATGAGTTTTTTAAAAATGTCTGCCTAGGACTAAAATGTTAAAAGGAACTATTCCTAGTATTCTTTTGAAAAAAGATGAATGGAAGAGATTACTGTTGGTCAAATGAATTATTCAAAAATTAAAGTTACTGCCATCAGGACATTATATCTAAAATACAATAGTTGTGTGAAAGTTGAGTGGTTAAAAGGGCTAAATGTAAGACAAGCCTGCAATCTGTGCCATGTGAAAATTCATTTGCTCATTGATTCATTTATCCATTCTTTAAAAACAAACAGTAACAAACATTTAGTTGCTAAACTGATCATGTCAACGACAACCTGATTAAAAGATATTTTCTATTTCTGCTGCAGCGTGTGTGCCATCCAGACATACTACTTTACTACCCACTGATTTGATATATATATATATATTTTTTTTAAAAATCATGTACCAATACTCTATTCACTACCCTATCAAGCAGCACTGCCTATCTTTCAGTCTACCCACTGCCCTATCAAGCAGCTCTGCCTATCTTTCAGTCTACCCACTGCCCTATCAAGCAGCTCTGCCTATCTTTCAGTCTACCCACTGCCCTATCAAGCAGCTCTGCCTATCTTTCAGTCTACCCACTGCCCTATCAAGCAGCACTGCCTATCTTTCAGTCTACCCACTGCCCTATCAAGCAGCACTGCCTATCTTTCAGTCTACCCACTGCCTTATCAAGCAGCTCTGCCTATCTTTCAGTCTACCCACTGCCCTATCAATCAGCTCTGCCTATCTTTCAGTCTACCCACTGCCCTATCAAGCAGCACTGCCTATCTTTCAGTCTACCCACTGCCCTATCAAGCAGCTCTGCCTATCTTTCAGTCTACCCACTGCCCTATCAAGCAGCACTGCCTATCTTTCAGTCTACCCACTGCCCTATCAAGCAGCTCTGCCTATCTTTCAGTTTACCCACTGCCCTATCAAGCAGCACTGCCTATCTTTCAGTCTACCCACTGCCCTATCAAGCAGCTCTGCCTATCTTTCAGTCTACCCACTGCCCTATCAAGCAGCACTGCCTATCTTTCAGTCTACCCACTGCCCTATCAAGCAGCTCTGCCTATCTTTCAGTCTACCCACTGCCCTATCAAGCAGCACTGCCTATCTTTCAGTCTACCCACTGCCCTATCAAGCAGCTCTGCCTATCTTTCAGTCTACCCACTGCCCTATCAAGCAGCACTGCCTATCTTTCAGTCTACCCACTGCCCTATCAAGCAGCACTGCCTATCTTTCAGTCTACCCACTGCCAAACACAAGCCTGGCAGACAATTCATGATGGTTTCCTGAAATGAACATTACCAAAGCATTAAAGAGCTATTCTATGCATAAGACAACAGTATATATTTTCTGCAGCATGCCATTCTCTGAAGCATTTTGTGTCCATTTCATTTGCATAATTCCATCCCCCCCCCTTCCCCCCCCCCCCCCCCCACTTCCAGGTCCCCTTTTATTCTCTCTATATTTTCTTTTTTACATTCCAGTGACTGTGAAGATATCACTGCTGCATCCCTCTCCATTCTCATAACAGATCATCTGATGTTATACTTAGGACTTTAAAAAAAGATTTTGTTGTTGTTTTGAAATGACTCTTTACCTTTGCTTGTTAATAAAAAGCATACATTTTTACCAATTCAGTGTTTGTTTAAAGCATGTATCAAAATTTCATTGTTCAACTGCCTTGATGATCCAAGTAAATGACTAACACTGATGTAGTTCAAGACAGAATTAGAAACTTTTAATTACATCTATAATACCTTGGAAATAAAGTAATAAGCCACAGATACAATCTTTTATACCAGAATTTAACATTTTCCACTAACTACATTTAGTTTACCAATCTTTGCAATGAAGTAACAAGTCAAACAGATCAAATCTTTAAATTTTTTCATTACACTTTTCTCTGTCAATAACAAGGGGGATAGAAAAGACTTTAATCAAACATTTTTCATTACATTTATCTTGACAGAGGTATAAACTCTATTATTTTTTTTCTTCTTCTACATTCATCCAAAGACATAAATATGTTGTCCCCGTTTACAACAGAGCTGCAATACTTAAGCCTTTCAGCTGACACATCCAGCTTCTGCAGGTCTTTTTGGTTGTTGCCGGTGTTAGCCTTCCTGGTAACTCTATTATTGAAAGCAATGTTGTCCTGTTAGGAATTTAAACAAGGGCAAAAACAATATTTTACACAATTAATTGTCCAACATATTTCATGGTATCTATTTATTTGTGTATTTCAGTTGAAAGGATTCATGTTTTGTACTTCATTTTATGATTACGTAAACTTTAAAAGGAGCAGCTGGTGGAGCAACTACAATGTCAGGCTCTCATGCTAGAGACCCGGGTTTTAACCCTGGTAAGGTGTGGAGTTTTTCTAAATTAAACCAGCACAAGTCATGCAGCCCTAAATCTTTAAGCTCCCGTCACCCCCCCCCCCCCCCCCATCCCCCCCTCTACACTGCCCTCAAAAGGAGTAAATACAGACAGTAGTAACAGGTTTTTTTTCCCCAGTGAACTCTCCAGATAGATGAGATAAAGAGAACTATTGGAACAATTCTTACAATTAAATTAAGAAACAAAGCATGAAAGGGTTCAGCCATATAGTGAGACTGAACTCAATAATGCATGTCAGCAAAAGCACACAACTTAACAACGAAAAAAACTAAAAAAACTGACAGAAATCTAGAAGAAAATTGACAGAAGGATTCACTCACAAGCTAAGACTTAACAAAAACACAGCACACCAGGTTAGTAAGTATGCCCTATCTCAGCTGCAAATCACCTGATCAAATGACAGAATCTGTAGTCTCTGGTGAACCAACTTAACCATCTCAGGTATGACAGTTAACCTAGAAGACTTATCATCAAACACAGCTGTAGCTAATATCTCTGAATTATGGCCCTTGTTGCTTGTGGCCTTTTTCTGGCCAGTATTTATTCTCAGTAGCCACAAACATATCATGCATTCTACTGGCAGCACATAAATGTAATTTCAATTGAAGACAGGTTAATTAAGTGATTTTGTATATTCTTGTTCATATTTATGGTATTGCAGATTTATGTAATGTGCTGATGAAGGCTCTATAGCTGCAACGTTCACCTGTCATTGGTGTTTGTGATATAGAAACACTGACTGGTTCTACTGTTTGTTTGGTTTGATATCTTTCCATGTTAAAATGTGACATCTAACAGAAAAGGGCAGACACTAACAAAGAAAAATGTTTTGTTCTCTTATTTAAAACTTCAGTTATGTTTTAATATCTATATCATCTCCATGTTATAGCTAACACATGAGTCACTTATAAGTGATCTCCACTGCTACCAGTCTGCACTGTTCTGCCCATAGTATGCCATGCCAGTTTGCAAGCCTGCGTTTACCTTTCTGCTGTCCTTCTCCAGCTTTCCTTAAGTTGTTCATGTCTACTTTTTTTTCATCTGCAATGCATCAGAGAGAGAGAGAGAGAGAGAGAGAGAGAGAGAGAGAGAGAGAGAGAGAGAGAGAGAGAGAGAGAAGGAGGGAGAGAGAGAGGAGGGAGAGAGAGAGAGAAGGAGGGAGGGAGAGAGAGAGAAGGAGGGAGAGAGAAGGAGAGAGAGAGAGAAGGAGAGAGGGAGAGAGAAGGAGAGAGAGAGAGAAGGAGAGGGAGAGAGAGAGAGAGAGAGAGAGAGAGAGAGAGAGAAGGAGGGAGAAAGAGAGAGAGAGAGAGAAGGAGGGAGGGAGAGAGAGAGAGAGAAGGAGGGAGGGAGGGAGAGGGAGAGAGAGAGAGAGAGAGAGAGAGAGAGAAGGAGAGAGAGAGAGAGAGAGAAGGAGGGAGAGAGAGAGAGAGAGAGAGAAGGAGAGAGAGAGAGAGAGAGAGAGAGAGAGAGAGAGAGAGAGAGAGAGAGAGAGAGAGAGAGAGAGAGAGAGAGAGAGAGAGAGAGAGAGAGCTGTCCTTGCTGATGTGTCACAACCAATTTTGGAAATATGTCCAATCCATCTTTATTTTTACTATGTTCAGCTACTTAAACAAACAGCCAGAGTGCTGTTCTTATTCTTCTTCCCCCCCTTGAAAGGTTGTTTGGCACATAATGTTCTGGCTTGCACAAGGACTACAATATCTGTGCCTTCTGATATGAGAATAGAATCATGTCCCTGATAATGAGAAAAAGTCCTTTACTTACTACTTAAAATTATGCTCTACTATTTATTTAATAGTATTTAAAGTTTTTCTCCACTTCTAAAAATTGTGCAGTATTATTTAAAGTTATTCTACATTATTTAAAGTTTTGATACATCATTTCAGAATTCAAGGAGTTAACTCTTTGAGTCCCAGGGGGTTTAGCATCAGAGGCCCAAGGGGTAGTCAAAAGAGACTAAAATCGACGCATCATGCGTTCATTGGGCTTCTAGTTAGTAACCTATGAACGTATGATACGTTCTTTGGGACTCAAAGAGTTAAGACATGCCTGCCCAGTGTGTGATGACTGGATTTTGTGGATTATAACTAGGGCTGTGCCGAATATTCGCTTCATATTCGCTTCGGGGCCGAATAGTGGACCTATTGACTATTCGGTATTCGGCCGAATAGTTACGGTCGAGCCGAATACGAATAGTAGTTACCTTACATCCGCTTCTGCATACACGGCCTTAATGCTGACAACATGGAACGACATGGTTTTGTTGAAATCTAATGCAGCTTTCCTGCATTAACTAAGCTGTCTGTGACAATTTCCAAGTTTAGTTACTTGTTTTCATACTTAGGATTCTTTTATTCCTAGTCATTAGTTACCACAGACTGACTGAAGGATGCAGAACATAAAATGTTTTTAAATGTTGACTATTCTGTACAAATACTAACTAGAATGGAAGGAATATAAACTCGGGCCACATATAAGTTGATAATATGAAAATCAAACGAATGGAAACATATAAGTACTTGGGTGCAAACTTCAACTGCTCTAACATGCTAAGAGAAGAAATACAATCTAGAATACAATCTAGAATAAAGTGTACTATGCCCTTCAACATCTACTAAAGTCAAAGTGTCTGTCTCGCAACACCAAGATCAAAATATTTAAAACGTTGAAAAGACCTGTCGTTTTATATGGCTCTGAAACTTGAAGCAGAAATAAAAGAGATGAGGCCTTATTACAGGTTTTCAAAAACAGTCTTACAACAAATCTTTGGACCCATCAAAGATGCTAACAGCGGGGAATGGAGAGTGAGAAGCAACAAAGTAACACATAATCTTTTTAAATCACCATTGATCACTGGCATCGTGAAAGCTAACAGTCTAAAATGGTTGGGGCAAATTGAAAGAATGTCAGATGACAGAGAAGTAAAAATTGTATACACCTGAGAGGAATGGGCGTAGACCACGAGGCAGACAAAAAATAAGTTTGAGAGATAATGTCCAGCCAGATCTGCAAACAACTGGTGACACAAATTGTGAAGTGAAGGCCAGCCAGAGAGATGAATGGAGACGAGTGATATCTGCAGCAGTAAAACTCAAGGGCTCAGAATGCTAAAGAAGAAGACTATTCTGTGCTACTTTATGTGAGGTAAAAGTTCAGCGTACATTTGACATTATGAATTTTTTTTTAAAGATATATTTTTTTACATTATGCACTATTCATATTCGGCCGAATAGTTGGTACCGCTATTCGTATTCGGCCTAATGGTGAAAATCCCTATTCGGTACAGCCCTAATTATACCTGGTGTCAATTGTATTCCTTGGCAATTTATGGAAAATGTTTAGTATTTAAAAAATAAAAAACATTAAATGCTTAGACAGGTTATTTTATTTTTCCTCAAATAAAAAATTATGCATTTCTTCCAAAAAATGTTTATAACTTCATTGCACTCATTTAGTAACACTTTTGATATAAAGCAACACTTCTATCATACAAAATTAAAAACTGTTATACTGTTTGTATTCTGAAACAATTTAGATACCACTGCAGCAGACGCAAAATTCTTGCTTGTCCACCAGACCATGAACATAGGCTCACAATGTATACTTTATGGCAGCAAACAGATATCCATTTTCCAGCAGTCCTGAATGTACACTCACAATTCAAAAAAAAATACTTGAACAGACATTTTTAATAAAATCTGTTATCCATGAAACTATGAATACACATGCTTCTTCTTCTTCTTCTCTCCACCAGTTTACTTAAGTGAAGTGTTGGGAGCAGATAAAAAGATAATCAATGTGCTCTTTCTAAAGCACTTACAAGTTGGTTTTAATTTCTTTGAAGTTATCCTGGATAATGCTCTTCCTTTTAAGGTAGTGTTTTCCAGCCTTTTATTGTGTTATTGTGCCACACCCCACCTAAGCCTTTCTAAAGTCCTTAGCCGACCCCCCCCCCCCCCCCCCCAACCTAGTAAATTAAACTCTGGAAAAGTCCATTTTTGAATTGCCCCTCAAAGGGCGTGGGACCCATGTAGAGAAACACTGATATAATGCATTGCTGTCTCCTTGTTCTGTGGTAATTATAAATCTTCACTGTGGTTCTCCATGGTAGCTGGTTCTAGGACATTCTAAAAAAAAAAATGGCCAGATTATCTCATCTAATGCTCTCTGTAAACTGTAGAGTAGTTTCAGTTCTAGACTTCTAATTTCTTTCTTTTCAAATGCACTTCTTCTTAATAATATACTACAACCGACAATTCTAATCCTGAATATACACTCATAAATCATACTACAGCCTCCCCCCCCCCCCCCCCCCCCCATAAGTTTCACAACAAATCCTGGTCTGGTACTCTTAAAAATTGTAATTTTTATACATGAGGGTATTTTACACTCAGAGAAATATGGTACTTCAACAGAAATTAAAATATCTCTCTTCCAGCAGTCCTGAACATTCACACTTAGACATCATAATTTACCACAAAAGACGACTATAATCTATTTTCCAGCAGTCCGTAAATATACACACATAAGTTTGTAATAATACAACACAACAGGCAAATGGCTATTTCTCTTCCAACAGACCTTAAATTTACACTATAAATTCATAACATACCACAAGAGACATTAATATATCACTCTCCTGACAGTCCATAAATATACATCACACAACTACACCACTGTTAGCACTCTGTATCCTTCAACACAGGCACACCCCCAGTTATGGGAGCAAACACAACAGTTTTGGTATCCCTTCTGGGAGGGGGGATACTCTCAGCTGAATTATTACTACTGTCGCCTCCGCTTTGTGTGGAGTAACTGTCTTCTTGTTGCTTTTTTAGTTTGGCTTTTTCCTCTGCTTTCTTCCACACAGGAGAAGATGCCCCAGCCCGTTCGGAAGAGTTAACAGAGCTAGATGAGTAATGCAGCGGGTCTGTACTTGCATACTGAAGTTTTGCACAGCCACCTTGGCTGCCAGTTTGGCTTGAGCAGCTGAGATTTGAATTCGATGAGCATGAACTAGTTTCCTTATTCTTTTCTCCTGTAGCCGGTTCTAACGTTCCTGGAACGAAACCTCCAGATTCATCCATGCTAACCTCATTGAGGTCACCGACAGTTTTACTTCTGGCCCGGACACCCGAGTCAAGATCTGTATCACTAACTTTGTTGTCTAAATCTACAGAGTACCTTTCAGCATCCAAAGATTTCATTCGGCGCTTGAACAATGCCAGCTGAGGACTGGAAAGAGGGTTGGAGTTTGAATATGATGATGTATATAAAGAAGATGTACCCACTGCACCATCAGAACTCCCTGATTCTGAGGACAAGATGGGGCTGTGAGAAGCTGGAGAGGAGGAGAATGGTCGAGTGTTTGAGGAATGCGAGTAAGAAGGAGGATGTGGGGTGGAAGGCGATGGTATAATCATTTTTCTTACACTTTCTCTGATGGTCTGCCGTATCACTTTCATAAAATCAGATTTGGCTTCACTTGTGCTGGAAAGACACAAAAGCAGTACATTGTCAAATCAGAAGATAGCCATTTCAAAAAATATTTAAATAATGCATTGATCTAAAAATGTTTTTGCTCATTCAATTCTTATTCTTTACTCATTTGTCTCCAAACACCTCTTCCTTACTGACTTTGTTTACTATTTTACATTGAAATCTCCAGTAACTACCCTTGTTCTGTATTTTTTAGTCCATACTGTGGGACGCTGATCATCACTTCACTTCACAACCTTTCTTCCTTGTGTAATAATAGTCATCTATAATACAGACATTTCTCCACGCCATGATGACAAACTATTCAAAATCCCCTGTTTCACTCTCCCACTGCATTTTTTCCCAGAAACTTTAATGTCTTGATGTACTCCCCTCCCATGATGTATCCCAAAATGTAGATATTCTTTTGCTGGACTGGCAGAATCAGTTCTTTCCATAAGATCATTTCTTTGAAATCTTCATGACATTTATATCTGTCTATGGTGTTCTCATCATTATTATTTAAAACTACATCTCTGCACCTTCTACATTTTTCTCTGACTAATTTGCTCTGTATCTCTGATTCACTTCTACACATCAGGGTTGGCCCTATATAGTATTCTTCTTCTTCTTCTTCCGTTCGCTTGAAATAAATTATCTACATCTGCAATGTTGTCTCTAGTATGAACTTCACTGTCTTTTGTAATTCACTCAGTGATTCGTAAAGTTTGACTTGCACCAATGTTTATCTTGGCCAAAAGTTTTGACTTGATGGGACAGTCTTGGAGGACATGATCTGTTGTCTCAGGTGCCAATCCACATGTGCACATGGCTGATTCACAGTAGAATAGTGACTAGACAGTCTCCTGCCAGCCTGAAGGTCTGGGATTCGAATCTGCACTGGTCGCTGGGGGGGAATTCAACTTGGCTCCCAGTTGACCCAGTTTAAAATAGTTGCCACGAATGTCCTGGGAAGTAAGGGTAGCTGGTGTGGTGGTGACCCCATCACCCAACAACTCCTGATTGGTCTATAAATAATTTGAGTTTAGCATTTACATGACAAGCCTGACGTGCCACTGGTGTTAAAAAATGGTGCTTTACTTTACCTGTTATTTTGTATTTGTAAATGTAACATTAATTACAACTAACCTGTTACAAAACTGATATACTTTCTCAGGCCTGCCTTCAACTTCTGACCTAGAGTGCACCAAATCCCACCAAAAATGCCGATCAATGTCACCGACTTTTCCGGTTCGAATCTGAACTTCCTGTGTAGGGATTAAGGTGCGATAGCGCTCTACCGTCTCAGCAACCTCAATAAGAGATGATCTGGCTGACAGAGGCTGAAATATCAAAGTAAACAAATTGAATCTCCGTTCGGGAAATAACTGAACACAGAATGCTCCCCCCCCCCCCCCCAAATAATAGACATAGACATAGTGATAAGAATTCAAAAGTGATAATGAATGGAATATATAAGGTGACCGCAGCCAATTTGATAGTAAGAAGTAGTAATCCTTTTTACCCTTAGAAGCCTAAATCTAGTCTTTTCTGTGTGCACATCCCTATCAATGCCAATATATAACCTTGTCTGCAATGACCTGTTCTGAAAAAAAAAGTGTGGTTAGATTCCATTGGTCTCTATGCACCTATGCAGACCTCTGAGGTGTTTAATAGGTGACAACATAAATATAGTAACTGAAAAAGATAGCAATGGAGTGGGGTGGGAATGTGGTCCGTATGCCCCAAATGGCTTTTTGAAAGCCAATGTGAGGTCTAATTTCCCGCTGGCCTTAGTGATAGAGGTCATGGGGTCATGGCATGAGTCACCCAATGCATACTGCTGTTCATAATCTATACATATGTGCTTAGTGATATCACATTGTCTAGTTTGAGAATGGAGGTGGAGGCAGTAAGTGCTGGCTTTCGCTAGCTTGAGAATCAGGTGTACACACATGCCATGATTGTAATTGACTTGCGGAGCATATACTGAGAAAGGTGGAGACAGGCATGCTGCATGTAGAGTGGCAAGCGTCACTTCAAAGCTCTCAGGTAGTTAGCGTCCTTTGGATTTTTCTCCAGGTCATGCTGGTATTGCCGGTCACTTGGTGGTGAATTGAACGAACAAACAAACTTTACTTTCAAAGGGTTAAGAATTGGGCACGCAGGCCCGTCTAACATTCTGCACTTTCACTCCATTCCTTGCATACAATTATTCATTTGTACATCATTTGATAGTTATTATTAATAATAATAATAATAATAATAATAAGAAGAAGAAGAAAAAAAAATGTTTACAACATCTAAGTCTTAATTACAAACGCTGAAATGTGATCTAACTATACTGATATTCATGAATGTTTTAAAAAGTATAGTAATAAGTCTAATGCAAAAATTATATAAGTCTAATAAGCTGCCTAATATAAACATCATCAACATCAATTAAATGTAAGTTACAAACCCTGGAATGCATTCGACTGGCATCTTTATTTAAAAAACAATAATAAGCGTCAGTTTAGAAAAAAAAACCATTGAAATAAGACATCCGATGGAAATACACCACAGGTTTAACATACTATAATCTTTTAAGGGGGCAGATAGTCTGTAGTGTGATCATATTCAAAGAGTTTCTGATTGTCCGTAAAGGGGTTGGTGATATTTTTTAATTCCTAGGGGAAGATGATTCCACAGCTGAGCTACAGAGTACGCTAAGCTTGTTTTGTACAGGTCTATTTAAGGTTTAGAGATATGCAATATGTTAAGGCTTTTGCTATGCCTCCCATTGTATTTAAATAATGGCCAAAAGTAACAAGTAGAATATTTTGATATGATTTTGTGAATAAGATTACTTTTATTGAATAGTAAGCGTTTCTGGAGGGGTAATATCACAAGTTCTATATATAGGTGTGACAGTCGCTTTCCTGACTATTTGCTTTTAAAGGCACAGTCCTTCTTTGGAGTGTTTTCAGTCGTTTAATGACTGAATTTGCACATCCATCCCATATTGTGGAGCAATAATCTATTTGGGTCTGAATATGAGAATTATAGAATAATTTTCTAGTGTTTTCATACAGTAAGTTTTTATTTTTCGCTAGCTGGTATACTTTTTTAGCAGTTTGCTTAACAAGTGTTTGGACATGGGAGTTAAAGGTAGATGTATGACAAGCTAGATGTTATGACCATTTGGGAGCGAGCAAACAGTGAGGAGGCACTAACAGATTATTACGGTCTTAAGAGAAAGGTACTGCAAGGAGTTACCAGGGAATGTGGCCGACGCTTAACACCCAAAAGAAGGGTGAGATGAATATACAATCAGACAGTTATGGTACCATCAGAACTGAAAATCTTCATTTGCTGCTGAAGATGGAGAAAGAGCGCTTATGGGGGTGTCTCGAAAGCTGTGATGTCGATTTTTGAGTCAACATTCAAGGTTTATATGTATAACAATCATTGTTATATTTATTTTAATACTTTCTGTATGAATTAAAGATAAGAAAATCGACTACATTGAAAAAAGTGAATGTTCACCCACTGAGAATGTCGCACAGAACACAAAACCTCCTAACTATTGATACAAACTCTATTTATATCTAAAAGAACCCCAATTATAAATTGAAAAATGAAGCCCGCTACTTTCATCATGAGTTCATCACTGATCCTTTCTGCACTCTCTACACGTGTGTGAAGTGTAAAATAATTTCATGCTGTGGATTATCTTGCTTTATTATTACCAAAGTTTTTTTTTTGTGTGTGTGGTAATCAAAGGCCTAAATTTGTATCTTTTCCCTGCCAATCTCGGTATTTTCCCCCTAATCTCCTAGCTTACAAGTTTGCTATTTGTGGTATAAACTCAAGTCTTTATCCTGACGTATATCTTATCTTTGTGCAAAAATGGCTAACTCTATTTTTAGTGAGACCTCTGCCTTATCATGTATCTTTAATCTGTCAAAGATGCAACTATCAGATCCATGATGCGGCTTATATGATCAATAAAACATGATGATTAACTTGAATTTTCTCAAGGCTTAAATTAAGATTCACAAGTAAAATTATAAAATCGCCATTACCAGTGACTGTGTGAGATTATTTTTTCTTCAGTTTTTAAAATATTGTAGAGAAATTCACAAATACAGCAAAAAACACATTCGAGAAAAAATGTATTTATATTTAGATGTAAACATGTAAAACGAGTCAAGAGAATATTTTCTTCTGATGGAAATAAATGCTGAGTGAGCATGAGTAGTCTACAAGCAAAGCAACCGAAGGCAATGGAGATGTGCTTGAAAACAGATGTTTGAGAATATTATGTGGGGGAGGAACAGATAAATGTGTTGAATTATCAGATCATCCATCAAAACTACTCACACACACACAAAAGAAGATGAATGAAATTTATGGAGCATGTGATCAGCGGAGATGGAATATAAAATCAAAAGTAGACAGAACAAAAATATGCGTTTGGAGAATAACTATCAGCTGGACAAGAAATGATCAACATGTGTCACCCGAAGAATCACATTTACAAACAGGTGAACTAGAGAAGACAAAGAAAAAGAGATTAGGAAGAAGAAGAAGGAGGAGGAGGAGAAGAAGAAAAAAGGAAAAGAAGAAGAAGGAGAAGAAGAAGGAGAAGAAGAAGGAGGAGGAGATGTATAAAATAATAAAACCAACAAATAAAGTCTACCTTTGTTTTCTTCCGTTTTAATCTCTCCCTACAGAGAAATGTGACGCCCGCTTTGAATACAAAAACAACATTTTCAAATTCAGCTGATTTCTTCACTTTGCCAAGGTAGTCTGTGACATTGACCCACTCAACAGTTCCATACATCTGCAGATCTCCAACGTTCAGTTCTATTGGCTGGAAACAAAGTATCATGTGACAGATTAGGTGACTGTATAAAGTAATTAGTGAACAGTTAGTAATATATGAACAGTGGAGAAATTGTAAACAGTGAGTGAGTGGTGAACAATGAAAAAGGTTAAAGTCATGAGGATCGACTTCACTGCATCATGTTTTATCCCTTTTTACACATCAAACGTGTTTACCTTACTTTTTTTTTTTTTTTAAACTTGAACAGATACAATTTCTTCATTTCTTACATAAACTTGTCTAGTTTTGTTCAAGGTATTTCTAAAATATCTCCTCTCCCAGGTGGGCAGTTTTCTTTCCTGTTCTGACAAGGTACAAAGATTTCATGTATACATTTTATTCTGCATTGGGATAGTTGCGTGTTACAAAACTGGGAGTCAGTTGATAGAAGACATTGTTGGCTTGTGGGATTCTTGTTGTGATCCCTAATCACCCGCTGATCTACATAAATATGGGTCTATCAGCATATACATAATGCATCAATGGCCTGAAAAATACTATTTTCTTCACTTTACTTACATAAATACAGATTTTATTTAAATGGCTGGCTTACACTTTTGTGTGGGTTGTTCTCTTTATATGACTTTGAGAGCTCATCAAACACAACTCCATATTCATCGTAGATCTTCTGCATTTCATTGATGTGTTCAGCAACTGCTTCCATCCCTTTTAGGGCCTCTGAAAAATACAAAAGCTAGGTCAAGAAACCAGACTGATTTGAACCTGAGATTATGGTGTCATGAAAGTGCTTTTACATTAGCAAAATAAAAACAAAATGGAGAGATCACAACAAACATTACTGATCAGGACCCAGCACTTGGAACAAAATGCTGTAAACTCAGAGAACATCTACATCAAATGGGTCTTGCTAATTCTGTCGCATGTGGTTGCAGTACACCAAAGCAAGCCTCAGAGCATGGCTTATAAGAGAGAAAAAAATCTGGCCTACAGGAGTGACCCTAAAAGATTACATATGCAGTACCAATGAAGACTTCAATTGCACTTTTCTGTTTGTTCCCTATATTGAAATAGATGCACAACAAACACTGATCACTGAAGAAGAACAAGAAGTGAATATTAACAATCAAGTGATGACTGTGAAGCAGCAATGTCAATCAGAGGAGAGTGCAATGCAGTAAGCCAAAGAAAACGATTAAATCAATATATAGAACTGAGGGACATTTGAGAAGGGGATGACTTTGAGAGCTTTGTTTATACACATTTATACACAGTGTGTTGTGAAGTGAGGCTGATCTCATTAACCCATTGAATGGCTGACTAAGTAACTAACTACAACAAAACCATGTTAATATGATCAACATAAGATTAACTGTTGGTTAACTTGAACCTAATACTTCTATTAGTCTCTGGTTAGCATGAATATTTTAACAGCAACTAATACAAACTCTTGATTTTTCAGTCCATAGTAATTGGTTTTACTGTGAAATAATTGAACACTTACTCACTAACTAAATAAGCAACTAACTAATTAACTAACTAGACAATTAACTAACAAAACTACTAACTAAATAACTGACTCACTCATTACCTAAATAAGCAACTAACTAATTAACTAACTAGAAAATTAACTAACAAAACTACTAACTAAATAACTGACTCACTCATTACCTAAATAAGCAACTAAGAGAATAACTAACTAGATAATTGACTAATTAAACAGTTAACTAACTGACTCAAGCATTTAATAGATATGCAGCTAACTAAATAATAACGATAATTAACTAACTAGCCAACTGACTGACTCACAAACTGAATAAGCAACTAACTGTAACACTAATTAGATAATTAACTAATGAAGCAATAACTATACAACAGACACACTCACTAACTAAATAAGCAACTAACTAGATAATTAACTATATAGTTAACTAACTAAACAGTTAACTAACTGACTAACTCATTCCCTAACTAAATAAACAGCTAACTAAAAGGCTAATTTTCTAATGTTCACTTCTACCTCTTACTTTTTTTTTTTAATTACCTGATACGTGATGATGTTCATCTGTGTCAGTATGAGTCATATTGCACAACTGCTGTAAGAGTAGTGGGTATTTGAGGATCCTCTGTATAGGTTTGATGAGGTATGATTCTAGTGTGGCTGAGTGCTGTTGCTTGGGATTCCTGGCCCGCAGGAACTCTCGCAAAGCTTCATTGGCATCTGTTGATGGTTAACACTATAGATTATAAATCACACACCACCATCATCATCATTATTGTCCTTTTATGCCATTACATGTAACATAGGGTTCACGGTCTGTTCTTCTGTTACATTCTAGCCTTGCAATCCTTTTGATATTATCAATGTAATTTAGTCCAACTTCTTTGGCTTTTCTCTGTAATGTTTTTTAGAATCTCTTGTGGATGTCTTGCCTCCACAATCCTTTTATTTCCAATTTTAGTGCTAGCTTAGTGATTCTCTGCTCCTTTATTCTCAGGATGTGTCCAATAGAGTGTCATCTACTCTGTCTTATAACTGTTGTTAACAGTAGTTGCCTAGACATGTACCCTATTTTTTTACCACTCTTGAATTCATAACCTTCTCTCTTAAACATTTTTCTCAGGCATTTGTGTTAAATGCATTTAACTTCAAATAAAAATAAACTGTGTAGCTGGTGGAAAATAGGAGTATCACATCACTCAATGTTGGGAGTCATAGTAGCATAAATGCTAGATGCTCACCCATGCTCCTGAAAGTCTAGGGTTCAAATTCACATTGAACAGTGTTCAAAGTTAGAATGCATCTGCCCAAGTGGCAGGGAACAACCAACTGTTAACAAATAAGTCAGTAAAATGGATGCACATACAAAACTCAGGCCCTGGCACAAAGCCTTTGTCCAAATGGACAAACAACCAGAACTTTAGGTCTTTCTGGAGCAGCACTGTTTTTCTATATGGCCAAGAGGGCAACTTTCTGTCCAGTATATACAGGCAACAATAAGTGTATGCAGAGTATCAACTGATCAAGCACATTATGAAGATTTTGTAAGAAACCTTGCTGTAATGTTATGTGATTTTCACTTTTTATTTTTATCACTATCAACATCACTGCACATTTCCATGCATGCTCAATCCTCCTAGGCAGCAATCACTCCACAGTGATTGTTCCAATGAGGAGCTGGTTATAATATCTCATATCTCGGCTTTGAAGGTGGCATAGACGTGCTTCACTGTGCTTTACTCCCAGCTCTGTCATTTGTGATTGTGGTACTATGTTGCTGACTAGGTCTTTTTGATATTTTATTCATTTTAGAGCAGAAGAGCAGTTGTCAGGGACCTAATCTAGTCTACTTATTTTATCTGGCTCGCTAGGTAGGCCAGCCGACAGACTCAACTACCCAGACACACTTAAGACGACACTCCTGCTGAGTACAACCGTAATCTTTAATGTACAATGAACATCAGACGTACAACACTTCAACTGGGCTAAGCAGCTCCCATCCGAAACTGCCTTGGCGATGACAGCTTTACAATCACTAATCACCCCAGGTCAGCTCCCATGGATCTAGGGGAGAACGACTCTTAGCTGGCAGTGTGTCAGTGCCAATCAATCCGCCGTCTATTGCCATACGGGACTTCAGCAATACACGGGAGGTGTATGGCCTAAGCGTGCCTGGGCAGTGTTATCGCCATTACAAGGCGCGTCACCTACAATTAACAGCTCAAACAAATACTGCCTGGAATGTCTGCTACACAAAGAAACCTTAACTCCCTATACTATCTAGCCGAAACATTAAATAGAAATACAGCCTATTATAGACACTAAATACGAATATCCTATTTCAACCTAACCGTCGCTACCCTAACGTTACCTCGTCGTAATGTTTCCGTCCTGTCTCTCTCTGTCGACCAGCACACAACCGTCGTACACAACTGTCCGCACACAACTCTCCTCAAACCGGCTTCGACAAAGCCTTTTGTATTTTCCCTGAGTTTGTGGCTTAATCCTTGTCAGCTGAGTGAACTCGACCTGGCCTCTTAACGGGTACCAGCTTATTGCGTGGTCGAGCTGTCCGTTCGCATACTGAGTTGTACTGAAGGTCAACTCGTACAAACGTGATGATTCACTATAGGACATCCGTTGTGCTTCCCATAGCCGAACTGGCCTCTGACAGCAGTATTAATGAAAAATATGAAACAAAAAGTTACCTGGATTTAGAATCTTCTGTGATCTAGAATGGCTGGCACAAAATGAACTGTACACCTTGAAATGATTGGCATAGTATAAGAATGATCCTCCAACTGAAAACAGAACTTTCTGGGGAAAAAAGAAAGGAAACAAAATATTGTAATGTAATGTTTTGACAAGATGAAAAAAAAAAAAAAAACAGGTAGTACAATTTATCCCCTGGCACATTTCACTAATCAGAAGTGGTGCTTACAGAAATAAATAAGGTGATGCAGACAAATGAATTCTTATAACCAATATACTAACATACAACACCCTCAAATAATACCCTATATTACCAAGGGCAATCACAGGCTAATATCCTTATCTTTCTGCTTATAGTTTTTTGGAGTTTACTGCAGCTATGGCAACTTCCGACCTACAAATGGCGGAGGCATGGAGCAATATTACTCTTCAGGTTGTTTTTGCCTCCCGCAGTGCTTTGCTGGTGCAATTTCCACATGTGGACGGTAGTCTACTGTTTCGCGGCCTGAGCTACTGAGTTTAGTGCTTGTGCAGCCTTGTGAGCTCTATATTTCCTGTGGAATGTCTTTCATTTGTGCAGCAGTTGTGTTATGGTGTTCATTATGGCCAGTAGTCGGTTTACGTGTGAGCTGGTAGAATACCTTATGTAGTAATTCTACACATGTATGGCCAACTTGTCGTGCCTGACTACTTCCATCAAAGAGGGATTGCATTTCTGGTGGCGACTGTTAACTTTTGGCACCTCTGGCAACTTGAATGTGCTTTCTATGCTTGTGCATATTTCTGTATTGTTCCAGGGCAAATTGTTTATTTATAAGTTTTTTCAAACACGACAGTGAGAGACACAACATTTCATTAGATTTTCACTGGTACAGTAAAGGAGCAAGTATGGGGAAACCCAATTGTAGTGAAGTTAAAACCTCGACTAAGACTAAACTATAGCAACTTGAAGTCTGTGTTTCTTGCACATTGTATAAACACATTTTCTATACTGACTCTGCAAGAGTTCAAAAGATCATATGACATGGACAAGGTGTGATATTTCTGATCATATGTTTATTTACTCACTTTCCCAACTATATTTGTTTTGCCTTTAAAGGTAGCTTGACACAATGAAACGTAAATATAACTTAATTTACATTTAATGTTTTACAGTCTTTTGTACTCATTTATTATATATATTTTGGTGATTTTGATGAAACAGTTTTTTTTTCAATAACACACACAAGTGACTGGAGGAACAGGATATAAACTCCACAGTGTGGTCTATCTACAGGCTGGATTCCTAAGATTTCAAAGTACACCATATGTCTTCATGTTAGGTCCAGAGTGAGATTTCACAATTTTCTGTTGGTCTATAAATCAACCAGCCAGCCATTTGACCCACCAAACAACTGATTGCCTCCTTCAACCCCCCAACAACTCAAGCAATCAGTCACCAACTGTCCACCTAACAACCAAAAATGCATGCCAAACAGATACTCAGACAACCAGCCAAACGCCAAAAAAACTAATAACCTAACCAATCAACCATCTAGGGGACCTCCTAGCCAAACAACCACTCAACCAATAAACCAGTCATTCACTCAACACAATCAACCAATCAACTACTTTATCAACAAACCAGCCAGTCATCCCATAGTCAGAGCCACATATAAAAACAATGAAGCTAACCTTAAAATGTGTAATATCATTAGTGATGAAGAAATCAGCCACAGACTCAACTGCCTCTTCTAGACTGTGGAGGAATCGCTGCTGGAATGCAACAATTTCTTGGATATTACCAAACAGCTGCTCAATTTCACCAGAAGTGAGGAAGGTCTCCTCTTTCAGTGGCTCTAGGTAGCGTTCAGTTAAACATTTTAAATCCTGGACAGGGAAATAATTTATTCATTAATACTTTACAAACACTACTTCAAGTTGAGAGGTACTAGAATAAGTAGCGAGCTTCTTCCATCTTAAACATGTAATAACAGATGATGGCAGAAGTGAAATAAAATGAGAAAGAAAGTAGGAATATCAAAGCAATGTTTGCCTATTGCCTGGCATATTTTGTGGTTTCTTGGCAGGAGCATACTACCCTAACAACTGAATAAATCAAGCAAACAAATTAATCCTTTACAACTGAATTATAAAACAAACCAATAACAAAAGTAACTGCCTGTTTTACAAAGGCAAGTAGAGGTTTACTACAATGTCTTTCTGTCCACACAAATCTGGTTTGAAGTGATTAATCATAGCTGCTTCAAGAAATAAAAAAACTTCCATTGATAAAAGCATACAGCATTCAAAATGCACCATCCTTGTTTCCAATGTGGCCATACATTTTGAATTCTGTGTAATTCAACCTTAGACAGCCAAAATGTATTAGAACAGACATACACACAATTTATTGCAATATTCAGAAAGAGGCAGCCATGTTTAGCCACACTGGGAGAAGAGAAAACTGGGAAACATTGTGATAACTGGAAACAATTATGGAAAAAGAGACAAAGGAAGACAGAGAGAAGATTCTTGACAGCCTTTTTTTGTGCGAGGCATGAAAAGATTTCAGCATATAAACTAATACATGCTGTTCAAACTCAGAAAATTAGGCAACGCAAAACCACCAACTATAGTTGGCAAGACATTTGATGATGATAATGATGGTATTGATGATGATGACAACGATTTCAGATAATTATTTACTACCTTCCCTTAAGTTGGTTCTTATGCAATCATACTATACAAGGCAACTAATTAAGGATCTGCTAAAATTGTATGTCATGGGTTCTTCTTCTTCTTCTATGCGTTCGGTTTCGTATACTCAGATCAGACCATCAGGTGGGTTCCCTCTATGAACTCGCATGTCAGAAGCAGGTCCTTCATGGTTCCCCATAGCTTGCTCTGCACAGTTTGCTCTGTAGGCCAGGTGTCTTTTCAAAGTTCTAGGTAGAGTGGGCAGGTATGCAGAATGTGCTGAAGTGTTTGTGGTCCTGTTTGACAGGCACACTGTGGGGACTGTACAATCTTTATATTATGCATGTGGTAGTTGAGCCTGCAGTGTCCCGTTCGTAGATGGAAAATTGTTGTATGTTGCTTTCTGTTGAGTCTGCTAATAGGGTTTTGTGAATGTTTACTGTTTGATCTCTCCACAATTCCATGTATTTTCCTTAGATAAGTTTAATGACAATGAATGGGCATGTTGTTTCTCCTTTGTTCAATTTTTTTGCAAGTCTGTTTGCTAACTAATTTTGTGGTATGCCGCATTGAGCCGGGATCCACTGGAGAACAATTTAATTGTTTTCTGTGAGCCTGTTTAGCTGGCCGGTCAGTTCTCTCTCCATGTTGTCTTGTGGATCCATCTGAGTCACCTGAAGGGCTGACATGCAGTCACAAAGGAAAACAATTTTATCATGGGTTGAAAGTCCAGATTATGGAAACAATTATGGAAAAAGAGACTTTAACTCTTTGAATCCCAAGAAATGCATCATACGTTCATAGGTTCCTACCTAGAAGCCCAATGAACGCATGTTGCGCCGATTTTTTTACTTTCTTAACTACTCCCTGGGCCTGTGATGCTAAACCCTCTGGGACTCAAAGAGTTAAGTCTAGCTATTAACCACAACACAATGTGCAAACCCCCTATAAAAAGCAAATACAGAAAAAGATGCAGAAATAATTACCTTCACATAAGCCCTCTCTGTCTCAACAAGTTCCATGATAGCTTTTCTCATCCTTTGTGCATCAGAAAGCGGTTTGTTGACAATGACCCCATTTTCTGATGACATATTCAAGACTTCATCCTTTCGGCAGACAGGTGATACTTCTTCTGCACTCTGCCACAGAAAATTACTCATTGTACAAATTTTTCGTAAATCATCAAATCTGATATCTGATCTATTGAAATGTTATGTTTATGTTGAATCTGTTTATGTTGAATATGTTCTAAGGGATGGCAGAGAGAATCTTGGAATGTGAATTAATAAATTAGGAAGAGCTTGTGGGCAGCAGGGCTGTGGTTTATGATACAGCTGTGAATGATCTGGGTAGCAAAGGCTATGGTTTATGATACAGCTGTGAATAATCTGGGTAGCAGGGCTGTGGTTTATGATACAGCTGTGAATAATCTGGATAGCAAGGGCTAAGGTTGATGATACAGCTGTGAATGATCTGGGTAGCAAGGGCTATGGTTTATGATACAGCTGTGAAAAATCTGGGTAGCAAGGACTATGGTTTATGATACAGCTGTGAGTAATCTGTGAGTTGGTACAAACAGCAGAACATGTCCTGCAGACTGTCTCTCATAGAACCCACTAAAAAGTTAATACCGGCTCAATAATTCAATACCATACTCAAAGCTGTATTTAACTAAATAAAATAAAAATAAAAAAGAACTCTACAAAACTCCAAAAAAAATTTTTTTTAAAGGATTTATTGGTGTAAATCAGGGATGGGATCACAGAAAGTAGAATATCACACTTTTCATCCCTTTTCAGCAAGTAACATATTTCTGTTGCTATGTTTACAAGATGCTATGTTTTGGTTGGTAGTTCAGGTTATAAATTCTACAAGATATATTGCATCAGATGTTATACTTGTAACAATGTAAGTATAACAATGTAAAGATAGCAATTTTGTAAACAGATATTTCACTGTATTAATAATAAATGTTTACCTCAGAAACTTCATCTATTCGAGCTGGGGAATGAGTCCTTGATGACTTGTCTCTGTAACTCATGGGAACACATGTGTCAACTGGAAAAAAAAAAAAAAAGGTATCAGAATAGATAAGTAAACTGGTTTGTAGGGAATCATCTGAAAGATTCAGTTTAAACTCCTAACTGTAGCTGTCTCAAGATGTAATGTAACTATCTATTTAGATGCCTTTCCGGCTATCCTCCAAATAACGGGCACAAAAGATGGCCACCAATGGCGGTCAAAAACACGGCCTCAGAAACCAGGAATAAAGTCGCCGGAAGTGTGCAACTGACACGTGACAGAGGCTCTGTTAGGGTGTTTTTGCAGCTGCCATCTTTTGTGCCCGTTATTCGGAGGATAGCTGCCTTTCCTTATGAGGCATGTGTCTAGGTTGTTCATAGCAAACAATGGAGAATATTTAAATCAACAAAGTCTAGTATTTGATGTATGAGAATGTTTGAGAATTAAAGTGGAGGCAGTCACTGCAGCTTTCCACTGGGTTAAGAACAAGCTTCTGAAACATGTGATTAATATAATGGACTCAAAAACAAAAGGCTGTTGAACTGTTGAATGTTTAATGCTGAATTAAGAATCACCATCACAACACTCAGGACAATCCCATAAGTTCTCAGTCCCCATCTTTAGCAACTACTCGCTGCATCATTCCCCTTAGACCATAATGATCTATCTGCACCTCTGCACTGTTCACTTGCTCCCAAATGACCCTCACAAAATCTAACTTGTCATACATCAATTCACCACCAAGTAGTGCAGAGCCAGCTAGGCTATCTGCATGCTCATTTCCCAACACACCGGCATGACCTGGAGAAAATATCCAAAGGATGCTACCTACCCGGGACCTCTGAAGCGATGCTTGTGACTCTGCACAAAGCATGACTGTTTTCACCTTTCTCAACAATCTCTGTGTGTTCAACTGAGCTGAGTCAAGACAGATACTTCAGCACTTGAGATATTTCCAAATGGATTTATCTCTATCTTCAGGAGCCAGTAGAGAGTTTAAATTCCAGTTGTCCAGCAACAGTTTGATTAAATGTTCATCTCACTTCTCCCTGAGTGTACAGTGTCGGGTGAAAAGGGTGAAGACGGCATACTTCATGTAGAGTGGCAAGCATCACTTTGGACAGCATGGGTAGTGAGCATGCTTTGGCTTGTTTTCTTCAGGTTTGTTGGGTCAGGAAATGGATATAAAAACTTGCTGGCTCTGTTCCATTTGGTTATTATTTGAAACATGATATGGCAGATGTGGTCAAGACACTATGGGAGCCATAAAACTGCCATTACTACATGAATTTACAACTTTTAAGGAAGGGTAGGGGGGGGGGGGGGGAAGAAGGGCTTTTAGCCTCAGAATTGCTATTGCCATGAACGATGCAGGTTAAGATTTTCCCCAGTACTGGCCCATTCATTGACTCATGCATTGAAATCACCACAAATGAGGAGCCAGTAGCCAGGAATCTTCTACAAGTCTTTCAGCCAGTCCCACTGTTGCTTTGTAACTAATGAGCCCACGGTAGCATATACATTTATTATGTTCCAACATAGGCCACCAATGTCCATCTGTATTCCCTGCACCTCCACAGCATCATGATTCCAAAGACGCCGGTCAAGCACCACATGTTTCATTCCCTCCTTCACTAGCAGACATTGCCCATGTCTCCCATGTCCAGCAAGTTTTACATAACTGACATATCTAGGGCAATGATATTTGTCTGCATTCAGCTCCTGAAGCATGATCACATCAAAATTATATATCAGCCTCTCTAGTGTGGGCCCTCTCTGTCTGGCACTACAACAATTCCAGAAGCACTCTTACATGGTTAAACCCCAGTCGCTCTATTTTATTTCTGGCCTAAATCTCCTGGCTTTTGCCCTTCTATTTCTTTGCTTTCTCACCACTTCCCTATTTTCTCCTCTTAACTCTCTCTTTGCTGCTAGCTGAAAATGACGTCAAGTGCAGAGCATGTGCTCCATAGTTCCGTCAGCAATTCTTATAAAACGAAAACTCCATCTGATACAATTATTATGGTGCAGGAAGTAGAGCCTGCTTGCTAGGGAAAAGGTAATGGATATCCTTATGGAGTCCATACACCTGGCGCCGCCTCTCCGGTTGACCAGATGCCCACGTTCAGGACTGTCTATCTTACAGCCATTAAGCCTCTCAGTACAAAGATCCACCTTAGGCTTGTTTTTTTTAAATCGAGGTTGTCTCCTCTAGATCCGTTGTGTTTTGTCCCAAGATTGCGCGTCTTGGTTAACAGGTTCACCTGGGGAAGGGTGTGCATTTTCAGTCATGCACAACGGTCTTGACTGTAGAAAAAGTTAATCAGGTCAGAGGACTTGACACTTGAGTGCGTCTTTTCACCTATAAGGCTAGACCTAGAGACTCACAAGTGGGAAAAGCTGGTGTTCTCCATTCCCTGAGAGTCTTAGCCACTACAGCCCTGAGTCTCCATGACCCTCGACCCAGTACCAAAGATATTCTATGAAACAATCATAAACATACAGTCCTCCAGCCACTCTTAGCATTTAAAGATCAAAACATTATTCAAAAATGTAACCCTTACCACTGTCTGACAAAGAAGATGGAGTCACATTTCCAATAGATCTGTCTGACAACCGAGAATGTGATGTAGGTGGTGATACTACTGTGTGGTCAACATGTGATTCTGTATGTCTTTGAATGGGTGGTTGTGTCCGCATGGACCGTACTGTCAAAAATAAGGTGCGTGATTCATGGAGAAGTGTCTCAATATACACCATATCGAGTTCAGAAATAATTTTTCCATTGATGATCAGAATTTCATCTCCAACCATCAAACCTGTGAGATTTTAATAATAAGATTATAATGTCACCTAAAGAAAGTACTTATGAAATAACTGAGAAACAAAAATCTAACTCCGGCTCAAGCTAAAACTGGTAATACAGGTCTCTAAAATAAGGTAAAAAGAAAACTTACTAGAAGTGTAAAATGTTAAGTGGTCACTAAACCCAAAAATTTTTTGTATTTTTTATTTACAATGTTAGACTAATTATTTGATACATTTGCATACTTTAGGTTTTAAAAAAAATCATGGTTGCCATGGCAATAGCCGCCATCTTGGGGAAAAAACAACATTTACTTAGAATCCTAAATTTTCAAAAACATAGGTATTGAGCAATAGATGATGGATTCCTGAACTTTAATCCTATGTGGTACAGGTTTATTTACTTTAAAGATGTTTCTAAAAATTTTTTGGAGAATTTTAAAATGTAGGTTTGTTGAAAAAAGTCAAACAAATATAGCTGTATAAGACAATAATCAAATTTAAAAAAAACAAAAACTTTCTAAAATCTACTTTTACATAGACGTGTCCTTATAATATTTTTTAAGGAGTATCTACACCAAATTTGAGCCATGTTCAGAACCAAGAGAGAACTCAGGAATTTTGCATAAGAACCCCATACTCATCTTATGATATCAGCAGTAGTCTGATTATATGTCTGCCTTGCCTTTCCTCTCATTAGTTAGTTAGTTAGTTAGTCTTTCCTCTTGTGTCGAGTGCGGCACATAGGGCAGAGGTCATGACTCTCCATGCAAGGCGGTTCGTTGCAATCCGTCGTAGGTCTTGGATGTTTGAGTGGCCCATGAGCGAGCCTTCCCTGATGATAGTTCTACGTAGGGTTTCCCTTGGTCTTCCACAAGATCTTTTCCCCTGTGGTGTCCAAATGAGGGCTTGGTAACTGTGACAGTACTGGCAATGACCACTGACGCTCCCCTAGTTACCGGTATAGTTAGACATATATATATATAACATTAGTTAGAGGACCCGATTTTCCCTATTACTTTCCGCTAGAAACCAGATTGGACTAGTTACATTCAACTCATGGATTACTAGCTTTGCAACCAATCAAAGTGCCCGGTCCGACCAATCAAAAAAAACGTACCAGATGGCGCTTTATCTTTTTGGCGCATGCGCATGACTGGCGTCACGTGGGTCGTCCATTTTGAGCGGAAGTCGCCATGTTTCGGTCATTCCAATTCCAAACGTGGTCGAGTGAGATCGTTAGTTTTTCAAGTGCAGTATCCAGATTAGCGAGTGTAGTTGTATATTAATTCGTTCTGGATTACTGTAGTGATTTCTGACCGATCTGAGGGCCCTGCGGCATTTTTCATAACACCAACGACTCAACGATTAGTACACAATTGTACCCATTGTCATGTCGCCATAGAATCGGCACAGACAAAGAGACAGTTTAAGGGATTTAATCCCAGTATTCATAACCGACTACTAGTCGTATTTTTAACCGACCACGTGTCGTACTTTTTAAACGACCACGTGTCGTATCTGAACTTTAAGAACATCAGCGGTGGATTATCTACAAGAGGATATCACAAGAAATAAAGATCTACAAGAAGCCAAGTGTTCCGGTTTCCCCATCAAGTCCAACCTTTGGGAGTATCCACGGGTGAGCTGTACTCGTGCGGGGGAAGGAACTGGACCCAGTAGACATTTCTCTAACCTGATGATGAGAACCATTTGGTTTAAAAACAAACACCAAACCACTGTCAATTTTTAGCCAGTCAGTTGTAGTAAAATTAAAGCGACATCATTCTTCATTCACTACTATTCTCGTCTGTCTTTGTTGCCGTGCGTGAGTAATAGTTGAGTGAGCGAGAAGGGGGGCATTCTTCGCTTTCTTTCTCTGGGCGCTCTTTCTTTAAAAGTGGCAGAGGAGTTGCCACCAGGATAACTAGTCGGCCTAGCACCACCCATCGGAGCAGGGTAGACTTATCTTCCTGTCCTCTGTCCCAGGAGTAATATCTCGGTCTTTCTACCCTAGTAGACAATGAAGTACCATACTTCTAGTGAGCCACACTTATAGACTGAAGATACCTCCTGTATAGGAACCCTACCCTTCCTAGGGCTCTCCTATAGTTGTGACAACTGGTACACTCGTCCGGGATTTTACCAGAGACTATTTCCTAGTAGTCTATAGCTTTATAGGTACTGCACAACTGTTTAATAAGACTGAGCTAAAAATTGATGGTTTAAAATGTTTGTGTAAAATGATTCAAAATTTTAAGTAGTTCAGTTCCAGACCTGGTGTTTTGTTACATACTGTTGTTGTTACGTTACGTATCCGTTGTGACGTGTATAATACATACAGTACTATTTGGTGTTCTACTATAACTGTCAATCATAACTGCTAAGTGATTCTGTTGCGTTGATCTAGTTTTTCTGTCTACTCTGCCTACTAAACAACCTACCCCTCAGGTCATTGATAGAAGCCACTACCTATAGTCATGCCTTTCAAAAGACCAACTATGGCTGAGATAAGGGAAATAGGAATAGAGCTGGGGCACGAGGGTGAAGAGTTAAAAAGGTACATGCAAGATGTAGATAGAGAATACCGGGTGGATGAAAGAGAGTATGGTAAGGCTGAAGCAGAGGCTAAGGAAAGAGCCTTAATTCGAGAAGAAGAAAAGGCAGAGAAAGAAAGGGAAAGGGTAGAGAGAGATAAAGAAAGGCAACATGAAATTAGACTTCGTGAACAGGCCCCAATACCCTCCTCACCGATTCCCAACTATTCTTTACCTAGCCCTGATGGTTCATCTCAGAATAATCTTGTGGGAGCCCTGAACTTTCCATTGATGCACTTCGATGAAAAAGCAGATAAAATGGACACCTACTTAGAGAAATTCCAAAAGATGGCGGAGAACTACGGGCTGGAAAAAGAGAAATGGAACTTTAAGGTTTCTCAGGGGCTTCGAGGAGTAGCTTATGATGTTTACAATCAGTTACCTCGGGGTCAGGAAAATGACTTTGAGGCATTAAAGCAGGCACTTCTCAAAAGATATGAGCTTACCTCCGGAGCATATAGGCATAAGTTTCGAACAGCCCAACGGCAAGCGGGTGAATCGTTTAGCCAACTGCTGAGTAGACTCCAAAGCTATCTTTCAAAATGGATGACTTTAGGGGGTCATGATCACTCATACGATGGGTTGGAAGAAATGGTGCTGGCTGAGCAACTGAGGGAGTGTATGTCGAAACCTATGCAGACTTTCTTAACAGAGAATGGGGCTGAACGCTTAGACGACATGATTACTCTTGCAGAACGCTATTATGCAGCCCATTGGGAAGTATCTTTTAAGCCCAAACCCCAACCCACCTTTGAAAAACCTCCGGTGAAAACACCCGTACAACCTTATAAAAATGCTGCAAAGGGGCTTAAACCCCAACATAATCAAAATCAAAACCCCCAGCCGCAACTAGCGTCGGGGTGGAGAAATCCATACTGCAAATATTGCAAGGTTAATACCCACTACACGGCCGAATGCCCGAAAAAACCTGCCCCTCAGTACGCGGCATGTGTGGCAGCTGAAAAGCCTCCTAGTGTACTCTTCCCTACTACGAGGAGACCACCCGTGGTGGAAGTGATCTCAGTCAACAGACAGAGAGTCGATTGTCTCTATGATACCGGCCTCCAGTATGACAGTTTAATTGCATCATATCTGGTTGAACCTGGCCAGCTAACTGGAGACACTATTAAAGTCCGCGGGGCTACCAAGAGTTCCCCCACTATGACTTTGCCTATAGCTTTAGTTGAAGTGGAGTCCAAGTATGTTACTGGGACTGTATCCGCTGCTGTGGTAGATGATCCGATTTATCCTTTTATCCTAGGGTGTCGGTATGTTTATTTAAGTGAACCATCTACTCCCATAGCTTTAGCGGCTGTTCAGACTAGGTCTCAGGCTAAAGATAGCCTAGAGCCTGTTCAACCTTTAAACCCCCTTCCGGGTGAAATAAGGGCTGCCCAAAAACAGGACCACACTCTTCAACCTTGCTACGGAAAGTTGCCCAAAGCCCAAACCCCTCCTAGTAAGGGAAACTTTTATGTCAAAAGTAATTTGCTGTACCGTAGGGCAGGAAAAGATGGAGACGAGTTTGGTCAACTTGTTGTACCTTCCCCCTACCGGACGCAAATTTTGCACATGGGACATACTATCCCATTCTCTGGACATATGGGGATCGGGGCTACACAGCAACGTATCGCCTGCCATTATTACTGGCCGGGGATGAATGGGGACATTAAGCGGTATGTAAAGTCATGTCCAGAATGTCAAAGGGTAGCTCCCAGGCATTGGACAGTTCCAGTAACTTTAGGTGACATGCCGTTGATGAACACTCCATTTGAGAGAGTGGCAGTCGACATAGTCGGTCCACTCCCTCGCACCAAGAAAAGAAATTCCTTTATTTTAACTTTGGTGGATACCTGTTCGATGTGGGGGGAGGCGATTGCCCTACCTGCTATCGATTCAAAGCAAGTAGCGGAAGCACTCGTGACCATTTTCACAAGATTGGGATTTCCCAATCAAATTTTGACAGACAACGGCTCACAGTTCCGAGGGAAACTGATGGGAGAAGTCTTCCAGATTCTACAAACCCAGCATATCCACACTAGTCCATATCACCCACAGTCAAACGGCCAGGTGGAAAGATTTAACGGAACCTTAATGACGATCCTGAGGAAGTTAGCTCAGGAAAAACCAGAGGTTTGGGATGAGTATCTACCAGCGGCTTTATTTGCCTACAGAGAGGTACCCCATGGATCTACGGGAATCCCACCTGCTACTCTTCTATTTGGACGACCTATTAAGGGGCCCTTGGAAGCCCTAATGAGGACGTGGACCGAAGAGAAGGCGGAAGAGACTGTAGTGACAGCCTCCAAGTATGTGGAGGAACTGAAAGGAAAGTTGGAAATGGGTTGGAAACTGGCAACGTCAAATGTGAAAGCCGCCCGCAAGAAACATGCTGCCCTTTATAATAGGAAAGCCAAGGACCGTTCCCTAGAACCAGGAGACAAGGTCATGTTACTTTTGCCAAGTGGCAGCAATAAACTGGAGATTGGTTGGCAAGGGCCCTACTCGGTTGTGGAGAAGGTGTCCCGCACCAATTATAAGATCTCCAAAAGAGGAAAACTGAAAGTCTTCCACATAAACCTGCTTCGAAAGTATTTCGAAAGAACAGACACTACCCCGGTGCACTTGATGACACTTGCGGTAGCTACGGAGGTCGAATGTGGAGAGGCTGCAGGGGTCGAGTACCCGTTACAACCTCGAGAAACAGCTCAGGATGTGGAAATAAACCCCACCCTGTTGGATTCACAACAACGAAGAATAAGAGAGGTCTTAACTGCACACTCAGCTGTGCTCACAGACAAACCGGGTCTCACAAGTCTGGTCGAGTTTGACATGAAACTGACCAGTACGGAACCGGTCAGACAGAGGTGTTATCCTATACCTTATGCTAAGGAGGAAGCCCTCCAGGCTGAGATCGCTCACCTTTTGCAAGAAGGAATTATCTCCCCTTCTGAATCACCTTATAGTGCTAGTGTTGTGCTCCTAAGGAAACCTAGTGGGGAGCATCGGCTTTGCATTGACTACAGGCAACTAAATGGGGTGACGGAATTCCAACCTGAACCCCTACCTGACCAAGGACAACTATTTTCTAGACTTAGTAAAGCTAAGTACTTTTCCAAGATAGACCTCAGTAAGGGGTACTATCAGATCCCAGTAAAGAAAGAAGTTCGCCCTTATTTAGCATTCAGCACCCCTGAGGGGCACTATGAGTTCAACGTCTTACCATTCGGCCTTAGCAATGCACCTAGTGTGTTTACCCGCATGATGAGAATGCTGTTAGGCCCATTAAAACGGCCAACGCTACAACATTTTATGGATGACATCCTCATCGCGTCAGAACATTTTGAAGAACACCTCAACACTCTCGACACTTTGCTAGGAAGGCTTGCAGAAGTTGGGTTAACAGCCAGGCCTTCTAAATGTAAACTGGCTTTTGGACAACTAGAATTTCTGGGACACACCATATCACATGGATATATGTGCCCTGAACAAAAGAACGTGGATAAGTTGCACAAGGCACCTAGACCAAAAACTAAGAAGGATGTGCGGTCCTTTGTATCTCTGTGTGGGTTCTATCAAAAGTACATACAAGACTTTAACACGATAGCCTCCCCACTTACAGATGCTACAAAAAAGGGAGCTCCAGAGATGGTGCGTTGGTCAGCTGACTGTGAGACAGCCTATGCTAGCCTCAAGAGAAAGCTAACCTCCAAACCAATTCTTCAGCTCCCGGACCTCACTAAAACCTTTACGTTGAGGACTGATGCCAGTAATATAGGAATAGGAGCGACCCTACTCCAAGAAGGCAGAGAAGAACCATCCATGTTGTTTCCGATAGCATATGCCAGCCGGAAGCTCAACGGTGCTGAGAGAAATTATTCAACCATTGAGAAAGAGTGTTTATCACTAGTGTGGGCAGTGCAGAAATTCCAGCCATTCTTGTACGGAACGAAATTTAAAGTACAGAGTGACCACCAGCCTCTGATGTTTCTAGCGGCATCTAAGAAGCTCAACACTAGGCTGATGAGATGGTCACTGTTACTCCAACCCTACATTTTTACAGTAGAGTACATTCCGGGGAAAGAGAATGTAGGAGCAGATTTCCTGAGTCGTCACCCTCCAGAAGAGGAGAATGATCAAGCTAACCTAGATGAAGAAGATACGCCAGATGGTCATCTTAGTCTCTAAAAAGTTTGGATCCCAGAACTTTTTTTTTTAACGGGGGGCCTATGTGACAGTACTGGCAATGACCACTGACGCTCCCCTAGTTACCGGTATAGTTAGACATATATATATATATAACATTAGTTAGAGGACCCGATTTTCCCTATTACTTTCCGCTAGAAACCAGATTGGACTAGTTACATTCAACTCATGGATTACTAGCTTTGCAACCAATCAAAGTGCCTGGTCCGACCAATCAAATAGAACGTACCAGATGGCGCTTCATCTTTTTGGCGCATGCGCATGACTGGCGTCACGTGGGTCGTCCATTTTGAGCGGAAGTCGCCATGTTTCGGTCATTCCAATTCCAAACGTGGTCGAGTGAGATCGTTAGTTTTTCAAGTGTAGTATCCAGATTAGCGAGTGTAGTTGTATATTAATTCGTTCTGGATTACTGTAGTGATTTCTGACCGATCTGAGGGCCCTGCGGCATTTTTCATAACACCAACGACTCAACGATTAGTACACAATTGTACCCATTGTCATGTCGCCATAGAATCGGCACAGACAAAGAGACAGTTTAAGGGATTTAATCCCAGTTTTCATAACCGACTACTAGTCGTATTTTTAACCGACCACGTGTCGTACTTTTTAAACGACCACGTGTCGTATCTGAACTTTAAGAACATCAGCGGTGGATTATCTACAAGAGGATATCACAAGAAATAAAGATCTACAAGAAGCCAAGTGTTCCGGTTTCCCCATCAAGTCCAACCTTTGGGAGTATCCACGGGTGAGCTGTACTCGTGCGGGGAAGGAACTGGACCCAGTAGACATTTCTCTTACCTGATGATGAGAACCATTTGGTTTAAAAACAAACACCAAACCACTGTCAATTTTTAGCCAGTCAGTTGTAGTAAAATTAAAGCGACATCATTCTTCATTCACTACTATTCTCGTCTGTCTTTGTTGCCGTGCGTGAGTAATAGTTGAGTGAGCGAGAAGGGGGGCATTCTTCGCTTTCTTTCTCTGGGCGCTCTTTCTTTAAAAGTGGCAGAGGAGTTGCCACCAGGATAACTAGTCGGCCTAGCACCACCCATCGGAGCAGGGTAGACTTATCTTCCTGTCCTCTGTCCCAGGAGTAATATCTCGGTCTTTTTACCCTAGTAGACAATGAAGTACCATACTTCTAGTGAGCCACACTTATAGACTGAAGATACCTCCTGTATAGGAACCCTACCCTTCCTAGGGCTCTCCTATAGTTGTGACAGTAACGTATAAAATTAGACACATAATCTTGCCTGGATTCTTGCCTTATTTGTGTATTTGTTTGGAAATCTGACCATTTGAAATTTAGTATTCTTCTAAGGCATTTATTTTCAAAACTGTCTAATTTTGTGTCTAGAGTTTTCGTTGATTTCCAGCTCTCGCATCCATAGGTTAGTACTGGAATCATACAAGAATTAATTCCTCTCATTGGTAAGTATTAATCAGATAACCTGGTCACTTCTAGCTCTACCCTTCTCTCCATACCATAATGATTGATCTATTCATGCTTGTGCAATGTTCAGTTGTTCTCAAAGGACCATGGCCACAACCAGCTTGTCATGCATCACTTCACCGCTCACTGGTTCAGAATGTTATGTTATCACTGACGTCACTGTACACTGGGCACTCCCATGCGTGCTCAGTCCTCCGACGCAGCAGCCACTCATAGGTACTTGTACTAATTGTTTCCATGAGAAGTTGGTTATATTGTCTCCTATCTCAGTATCAAAGATGGCATAGAAGTGCTTCACCATGCTTTACTCCTATGTCATGTTATCATATTAGTGTCAGAGATTTATAATTATCCACCAGCCCATCCCGTACAGCGTTGACAATATCTGCTCTGTCCAAGCTTCTTCCCACATGCGTTGGTGCATTGCTTGCCAGTTGGTCTGCTCGCTCATTACCTTTTACACCCGCATGACCAGGTGTGTAGATCCAGGTGAGGAAAGTTAAGTGTGATTTTTAATGCTTTCTGCACCTGGGTGTAATCTGAGGGTCTGGCGAGAGACATATAACCAGATTGTGGCTAGTAGTATCAGTATTAGAACTCTGTGCTGGCTGCTGAAGATGAGGACATTGCTTGCATGGGAATGCCCATAGTGCTGTGCTGTCAATTCTTGACTCAACTAATATGCTTTAAACATATGCCGCCTGTCTTTATCTTCTGAAGCATGTTCACGGAGTCTGATACAATTACTGCCTGTGTGGCTGTTTGCTCAGACACCTATGCTAGTGCTCTAGAAGCATTGGTTATCTCCATGGTCATGTCTGCCTTTTCATTTTCTTACCAACCTGCATACCCCAGAGAAGAGATTTGAAGGACATCAGCTACCTGGGGTCGCTGAAGCAATGCTTGCCACTCTGTATGAGTCATGCTTGTTTTCAGCTCTCTTAGAACTTTTGACTTTTAAAACACAGCCATAATCATATCACCTGGGCAGGAATTATCATTTATCAGCTGGGCAGGAATTATCATTTATCAGATGGGCAGGAATTATCATTTATCAGCTGTGGAATTTCTGATTCTTAACTGTTTATTGAATACTCCCTGTATTCAGCCCAGTGGCATTAGAACCATATGCACATTTTATTATTACCTGGACACTTTAACCCACTCTTCTCCTTGCCCAATCAAGCATAAATGCAAGCTTAATTTTGTCTTCTGCTTGTGGCATCACAACATACATATTCTATTATTTCAAACATACCTCTTCTATCAAATCAAACTTACATACCTCTTCTATCAAATCAAACTTACATACCTCTTCTATCAAATCAAACTCACATACCTCTTCTATCAAATCAAACTTACATACCTCTTCTATCAAATCAAACTTACATACCTCTTCTATCAAATCAAACTTACATACCTCTTCTATCAGCAACACTGTCCTTTGTCACATCACATACATAGACCCTGAGTTCATCATCTCTATCAAAATCGTCTGTCAACTCAGCCTCAACCGCAAAACCAAACATGCCATCTTTGGTTGGTTTTGTTAACTCTAGTTGGAAAATACACTTCTGGCAAACTTCAATCGCTTCATAGCGCTGAAATACAAGTGTAATTTTGTTAATGTTTTCTGCCCATGTAGATGAATTAACAAAGTAGATCATGTTAATCAACTATTTAATAAGGCTGAGTCAAAGGGATGATATAACTATTATTTACTTATGGAACAGCTAAATCAAGTGTGTAATTTAGTTATCTAATGTGTAAAGTAATTGTTTGAGATCAGGTTATTGTACAATGTGTAATTTTAAAAAATATAGTTATTATCGAGCATGTAAAATAACTGTAAAATAGTTTTTATCTAGTGTTTAACGTAACTGACTGAACTGATTAATATAGCTTTATCTAGTATTTGGAATAGCTGACTCAAAAATCTCATATAGTCTTTACCTGCTATATAAAATAGATGATTATCTGGTCTGATATACTTTTTTTAACTGTATAAAACAGCTGTATAAAACGTGTAATATAGCTACTATATTCTATAATATATAATTGAACGAAATGTCTAAAAAAGCTATCATCTCCTGTATAAAACAGCTGAATCAAATGTGTAATATAGCTCTAATACATTATATTGTTATCATAAAGCTTACATAATAACCTCATCGAATGTGTAATATAGTTTGTTTTTATTTTAAGTACATTTCAAAGACCAGAGTCAAAAGTGGGATTTATTATTGAAAAACAAAATAAAAAATAAACAGAACTGGCATCCCACCCTCCAGATTTCATGATTTATAATCCTCATTATCAACAAGTGCCCTACTGACTGGCCTTGTTAGATGGTTAATGCTATCATTAGGATCAGGGCCAGACATATGTCTATAAACCTCTCTTCCAGTGTCTCCCATGGCCCATCTGTTCAACCAAGTCTCTTTGTTTATAGCTCTTATCAGTGCATTAACCATCTAACAAGAAGGGACCTGGCCACCATCTTCAGACTCAGAACACAACATACTCCACTCAATGGACACCTAAACAGAATTCAGCCACAACACTCCCCAGAGTGCCAGCTATGTAACTACCCCTACGAAACTGTTGAACACCCTCTCTTTGAGTGCCCAAAACTCAGTGAGACAAGAAGAACGCTACTCCCTCCGAGACCAGACAAGTGGAACACCTTATACGGAGGAAAAGAACAGCTTGTAAAAACATACAAATTCCACTACATGGCATTGGGCCAAAGGGCGAAAGCTCATGCGCCGCTGGATCGATGACAACAACAACTGACTGGCCTGGGCGGTCATGCCTCTCCTTGACACAATAGCACTTATAAATTCTTCAACACAAATGGTATTTCTGACAGCATTTTCAGTATGTTCAAACATGTTTTGTCTCTTGCAAATGTCTTGCTGTTTTATTATTTGAATACCATTGTCCTAAGTGGCAGCTGGAGTTAAAATAGAAAATATCTGAGGCAGATGAGTTAAAGCAGCAAATGCCTGCAGTAGATGAGTTAAAATAGCAAATGTATGAGGTAGATGAGTTCAAGGAGCTACTGTCTGAGGTGGATGAGTTAAAAAAGCAACTGTCCAAGGTAGATAGCTTAAGTAGCAACTGACTGAGGTAGATGAGTTAAAAGAGCAACTATGTGAGGTAGATAAGTTAAAAGAGCAACTGTCTTAGGCAGATGAGTTAAAAGTGCAACTGCCTGAGGTAGAATAAATAAAATAGTTATTGTCCAGGGTAGATGAGTTAAAGAAAAAAACCCATCTGTGGTAGGTGAGTAAAGGAAAAACTGTCTGAGGTAGATGAGTTAAAGGAGCAACTATCTGAGGTAGCTGACTGAGCTATAAATTTAAAATAGCAGCTGCCGGAATAAGAAGAGTTACACAAACACTGTATAAGATAGAAGAATTAAAATATCAGATACATGAGGTACAAGAGATAGAAAAGATAATGTATCGTCTCTTTGGGGTAGAAGAGATAAAGTAACAACTGCATGAATCAGAAGAGTTAATGCAGCAACTGGTAGAATCTAAAGAGTTAAAGTAGCAATTATCTGAGATAAAAGAGTTAAAAATAGCAATTGCCTGATTTAGAATAGTTAAAGAGCCAAGTGTCTGGATTAGATAAGTTATTGTAGCAATTGCTTGGGCTAGAAAATTTAAAATAGCAGCTGAGTGAGTCAGACGAGTTGAGATAACTGCATGAGATAGAGAAGTTTAAATAATAATTGCTAAGAGATAGAAGACTTGAAAAAGCAGCTTGGGAGGACTAAAAGTGTCAGCACTGCAAATAAATAAGCAAAACCTACATTACCTTGTCCATATCTCAAATGCAGAATATTTATTTGGATAAAGCTCCCAAAGATTGTAATTAAAATTGCAGTGTACAAGTCTATCTGATGTACAAGTTGACCTGATGTGTAGACCGACCTCACGATTTGTAGTTCAAAATTATCAGTTCAGGGTTATTCCTACCAAGTGTATTTTATACCCATGGTGTAAACTGATTGTTAGTTTTGAAAACAATTTTAGATATGAAAACTTGACTTGCATGCCACAATTCACAGATAAGGGACTTACCAATTTCTTGATATTCTCGTGTTTATCTGGTATGATGAATGTGTTATCTGTGGATCCAAAAGGCTTGATCCTCACATAGTGATCCCGTGGATTAAGTTGTCTTTTACTACATGTTATCTCCAGCAGGTCCTGAACACTAGTGCCTTTATCTACTCCAATGAGCATAGTTTGAAAGTTGTAACACTGCAATACATAAATTCAAGATTTAAATTTCAGCAGTGTTATGCCTCTCCAATCTTAAGTATAAAATGATAAATGATAACAGAAGTGGAACAAAAATAAAAAAAGATGATGACAATAAATATTTGCAGTAATGCAGGAAAAATATTAACTTCCTGCATTTAATCTTCTTCCTCCTCCTCTTTTTGTTATTGTACTTCTTGCTCTTGTTCTTCCTGTTCTTTTTCTATTTCTTCTTCTTCCAACCCATTTTTCTTCTTCTTCCTCCTCCACCTCTTCTTCATTTTCCTCCTCTTCTTCTTGTTTTCTTTCTTTTTTCTTCTTTACTTTATTCTTCATCATCTTTTTTTTTTCTCTTCTCCTTTTTTTTTTCTTCTTCTTCTCCTTACTCCTGCTGTCTGTTTTTTCTTCTTCTTCATATTTACCAAACAGCTTACATTTAAAAAATTTATTTATTGGACACAGGAACGTCCTCCTATCGTTTTTCTTCCAGCATGCACCACCACCTCCTTTCCTCCTCCTCTTAATCTTTCTCCTTTTTTAAAAAGTTACAATAGTTTCCCTCTTATGGGATGCCTTTTGCTGTCGGGATCTCCCTGTGTGTGTTGCAGGGTGCCACTGGGAGGAGGGAGGAGTGGGGGAAGGTGTGGGGTTGATCCCCACTACCTCGTAACTAGCATATCAAAACAAAAGGTGACTAATTAAGGTTGGGTCTTAAATTGGATGTGTTGTGGCCCAAAAGCCATAGATACCAAGGCCTAGCTGTAAACCACACTAAAATGTGCCAAACCCCTTTTTAAAGATGAATGCATAAGAAGGAGAAGCTGCCCAAAATGACTTCCCTCTTATAACTGATAACATTATTACAAAATAAAATGGTTTCCAAACCTGATTATTTGGCACTGAGACCTTGGAAAGACTCTCCTGCCCTGGGCTAGCATCTGGTCCTGCCTTCTCTAAGAGATTATCTGCAGAATCAGAGTGGCTGTGTCCAGTTCTGTGCAGACCTCTGTGAAAGAAATGGAACATGTAGTAGTGGTGGTAATTTGACAAACATCATATTTCACCCAACTGTATTATATATTATATATTTTTTCTTTTAAATTTAAATATGGGATATTTATGCTTGTCACTGACTTTTTGCTACTTAATATTGAACAGATTAAACATTAATTTCAACAGATTATAGGTGTATCAATTTTTAAGGTTTACATGTTAAAAGTGTACTTTTGAAATAATTGTGACATTGTATTTTACTTGGAATTATTTAAAGTGAGCTGGGATACTACCATTCTGTCTTAAGCTAAACTTTATTCTTGTAATATACTGTTAACCATTCCGGAAAGTTCTTTGGAGCTATCTACCGCAAAGTTGATTTAAACTTTCATAAATTTATTACAGCTGGTCATCTATTCATTAAGAGGAGTCCTTTGAAAATAAATATGTCAAACACACTAAAAAAGCGCACAAATAATTAGTAAAAAATGCTGAAATGTTGTGCTGGTCCTGTGCTGCCACCTTGTGCTGGTCCTGTGCTGCTATCTGACAGAGAATCCTGGAATGTGGACATCCATGAGAACCGTGGCTGATTAGTGGCCAGATGCTTCCCTGCCTGCCTGAAGGTCTTGAGACTGAATTTGCAACACTTCAGTTTTTTTTTTTTAACATAACCTTGGTTTCCAGGTACAACCAGCCTAACCTGGCTACCAGGTATAGTCCAGGAAAGTTCAGACGAGTGTCTGATGTTGACAATATCACTCTTCTAGTGCTGATTGGTCTAGAAAAGTTAAGTCTATTATAAAATGTTTGAAGCGCCACTGGCATCAGAAAGAACCTTTACTTTCTCCTAATGTCAGTGGGGTGTGCATTACCTGGGACACACCAAGAGGTCACTGCTGACACACCTGATCCATCACTTGGCCTGTCTCGCTCGCAAGCTAGCCAAGTGAGATGCCTTCCACCCATAAAATACAAGAGCCCTGTATGTAGGCAGATTCTTCACTAATCAGTCCTCACAGGAGGCTATCACTGTTCAAACGTCAACAATACTACACAGAATGAGCATTCACAGTCATGGTCACATAATGTAATTCACCACAAAAACAAGATGATAATCAATGTACTTGGCTAACAATGTCTAAATCTCTCATTCTGCCTTTCAAGTTGAGAAACATGATACTAGCAAGATTTGCAAAATAAATTTCTGCAACCTATGTCCCAGGTGGCTGCTATGGAAAACTTCATCAGACAGCACAGATTCACCTTTCATGATGGAGCAGTGACTGTCTTTTGATGTCTCTATGTCTAAGAGATCCTTTCCCCTGAGAAACTCTAGGCAGATGCACAAAGCTTTATGAAAGATCCAGACTCCTGTTTTCAGCTTGTCACAAAACTCCTGATATCACCTGATACCTTCATCATAAACATCAACACTGGTCAATCCATTGGCAATTTTCCACAGAATATGAAGACCGTTATCTGCACTGACCAAGTGGGATAATTGGTCACAACACTAACCTGACAACACTTGGTCTAGCACCAACACCATCACATTCCTACAGAAGTCAGAAATATCATCCTGCAGTGACGCGTTTGTTCTAATCTTCAACGTACACATTCAGTATCAACACATGAATCCCTTCATACAAGGCATGAAAATGACAGTTCTCCTTCATTCGGAAACCCCATGGTTTCTTCCCTATGCATGGCCACTGAAGTCCTTGACCCTGGGATTCTGTGAAATTGGGTATTCTGTTCAATTTATATATTACAACAATTATTGGCATTTAACTCCAAGGGATCTAGCCCTATATACACAGACAAATAAAATTAACAGAACATTCTGCCCCTTGAATGCTATATTAACACTTTCACCCATGAATGCTAAAAAATATGGATAGTGAACTCATAGCAATTCCCAGGAAAAGACCTTTTTAAACATCAAATTTACATACTAATTTTTTAAAATAAACATAGTTTTTTTTGTAAAATATATGAAGATATGTAAAAGGGGTAATCAACAGGCATAAAAAGCATGAAGCATTGTGTGACCCATACAGTGACCGCATTATTTCTATCACTGAGGCTTATGGAAGAATTTTACATCATTTTGGCTTTAAACAAGCCACTGGGGTCATAAGGACCCCTCCCGCCTCTTCCTTCCCCAATGATATTTTTAGTTACCATATTCATATCCTTGTCTACTAAACACTATGGAGGCATATATTAACCAATGGAATTTAACGAGGCAAATATATCTCTATTTATTGCACTTTGTTGCAACCAAAAGTGACTAGATTCAGTCCTCTCACAGTGACAGGGTTAATGAGAGAGCCACACATCAAGCATTAAAGTATCTTTATCTTAGTCCTCATACTAAAGAAAAAATACTAGACACCTAGACACATGTAAGCCAAACACCCCCCCCCCCCCCCCCCCACCCCCAACCACACCTACTCAGAAACATTCATCTACCCATGCATTTACCCACACACAAATATACCAACACACATCTACCCATACTTACTCACATATATTCAATCACACATCTCCTTACATATACACACAAACGCAATTTACCCAGACATTTGTTTCTACCCACAGACATACACATTTATCAACTTTTACATATCCACCCACCCACACACAACTCTTCACACACACATGCATACACATCTACCCATACACACGCACATCTACCCAAACTTACACTCACACATGTATACCTACATACATCTACCCTCACTCACATATATAAACCAACATAAAATCACCCACACATTTAATCACACACAAAAATGCCTACATACATCCACCCACACATCTATTCTTACAAAAATACCTATAACACATATACCAACACTTATACACTCACACACATAAAAGATTAAAGGGACAGCACTTACTCAGAACTGAGACTTGAGCTAACTGCCGCTGTGGGAGTCATTGACCTTTGTTTCTGAGTACTTTCCATCTTTGGAGATAACATTCCCCCTTTCTGACTGGTCTTTCCATAAATATTTGGCAAGACCAAAGGTTTCCGGGCACTCACAAGAGCATGAAATGATGTCACAGTAAATATACCCAGACGACCTAGCGTAGTTTTAGATGTTTTTGATGCATTAGCTAACAACACCTGAAACAAGATGTAAATAAAAGAGATCATAAAAAAAATAAAATATACTGTCTTCTTATAATGATCTTTATCTCAAAATGGAACACAGATACCAACAAATTTAGGGCAATTCCTTTGTAACTGTGTGCAGTTTGCCACAACTTATTAAGTCTTTCATTTTCTTCTGCGTGTGATTTTGTTTTTGCCTTTCTTTATTTCTTGCAGGTGAGCATTGTTTACAACCACACTACTTCCCGTCCTTTTCAGGATGAATTTTTTTCATTATCTGAAGCCCTACTCTGGCTCTTGCCAGGGGCCGCAATATAGCCCGGCCATAAATATGGCCTAATGGCTGAACATGGTTTCTGGGACCTCTCCACGGTGATCCTCATCCACATGGTGGCACATTGTGTCATCGGGTGTTTATCGCTTGTGTGATGTCCTGGTGGGGTAGAAAGTCAGTCAGTCACTGCAGGTGAGCTGAGGTGGTAAAGTGATTATAGAAGCTTATCTGCCAGCCTAATAGTATAGGTTTCACACCCAAATCAAGGCAGATATTTACAAAATTGACCCCCCCAGGCTAACCCAGGCTCAAACGGGTACCAGCTAATGTCCTGGGATATTAAGTTGGTTGGCAGGATGTCGATCACATCACCTGTTTAGTGTAAATTGATCAATAAAATAAATATAGGTCTCACACAATGTACTCTATGCCAGAGGCATGAAAAAGACCTTCACTTTACTATTTATGTTTTTTAAATTTTATTTCTTGTCGACTTATGTCCTATGTAGACTGAATGTGAATTTTTGTGTTTTATTTTTATCACCTGTTTGAGTTACATGGCTTAAAACATATAAATCAGTTGGAAGCAGAGGAATTTATGATTCTGCAATATGCAAACTAAGCCATTTGCCTCGGGCTCTGAAGGTCAAGGGTTCATTTCATGGCCGTGCTCTTCAGTTCAAGATTGCAATTTTTATGGAGATCCCTGTGGATCGTCACCGGAGCTATGGGGTTCATGCTTTGTGCAGTGCTTTCGGAAGGCCGCTAGTGTTCTGTGGTGAGAGACCGAGCTTTATGGGATAAAACCTAGTGCAAAAATGAAAATTCTCTCGATTTTAACCTTTTTTTTTTAAATTATAGAGACAGAGAGAGGGGCGGCGAGAAAGAAGAACCTGACTATGATGATTGAACTTTATAGGTAAAAAAAACCCTTTAATGTCAAGATTGTTGCAGTTCAGATCTTCTCTCTGTTTTATTTTACTGCCAAAGATTAAGGGTTAATTAGTTGTCAATGTTTAGGCCATGCTTAAAGTGTAGGGATTCATAGTTTTCTATCCCAAATAATCACAAGAATCATGGATCATGTCTGTGCTCTAGTCCCACCCTCCATCCATGTGCCCAAGCCATCCAGGTTTTTATTTCTTGGTCTTGCCTTTGCTCTTTTCCCATCACTCATGCTGTTTGTTTCCGAACTCTCCAGTCTTTTCTTTCTCACACATGACTAAACAAAATTGACAGACAATATCTAATTCAAACAGCAAGGACACAAATATTTTTGTGTTTGAAAATTTTCCACCTGGCATATTTCACTACATCATATTAGGTGGATTACTAGAGTCTACATCAACATGTAAGTAGGTAAAGTAAAGTAAAGGACCCTTTTCCACGCCTTTAGGCGTATAGGGCATATAGGGTTAGACCTATATTTTTATAGACCAATCGGCACAAGATGGGTGATGTGGTCAGCATCACGCCGGCCGCCTCTACTTCCCGGGACTGCACCCGGTACCCACTCAAGGCTGGGTCGACCTGGGAGCCAAGGTCATTTTTGAAAATAGTCTGGCTCCGCCAGGGAGCGAACCCACGACCTTCCGATCCGTGGCGAGTGTCTAGCCGCTCGGCCACGGGGACCCCCACATCAACATGTAAAGAAGTATACAGGATGAATCCTTTCATAAAAACTCATGCCAGTCGACTTTACTTCCCAAGACATTTTCTAATACTCCTTTTAATCCTATTAGCATGAATTCAAGAAAGGTGGAGCAATAAGAGAAAGTGCGGACAACCACTGGTATCAACAGTTATAAGACAAAGAAGGTGCTACTATGATGGGCACATCCTGAGAAGAAGCGAGCAGGAAATCAGAAAACAGGCAATGAAATGGCAAATAAACTGAATGATGAAATGGGGATGTCCTAGAGAAAAACTAACATGAGCATTGTTGTGAGAGAAAACAGAGATACTGGACTGCATTCCAATCATTATTTCGAAAGGATTATGTAAGATAGAGTTGAGTTGAGCTGAGTCCAGAACTGACATTACAGCACTCAGGGCATTCCTATGCATGCTCTGTCCTCATCTTCAGCAGCAAGCTTAGTGTTCCAATACTAATGGTACCGGTCGTAATCTGGTTATATGTCTTTCCTCTGAGTGTAGTGAGCTGGCCAGACCCCCCCCCCCCCCTCCCCCAGTTACACTCAGGTGCCTCATTCTCTCCAGGCCATAATAATCTTATTTTGCTTATGACTCTGTTGCTTGTTCTCAAAGAGCCCTGACCACATATGCCTAGATAGAACAGAATATAGGAATAGACTGTGGGTCGTATGTGATATATTATGACATGTCAAGATGATGATTTTTAGCTGGCTCATTTTGGTAGCCATGGTCATGTAATTAACAAATCAGCCTCAGTTTGGATTTTTTTTTAAATATTGTTTGATTAAAATTTAAAATAAAAACTGCTAGTCATTGGGTTTGGTAGCTCTGATCCTGGCAGGGAAGCCATGTAACATCTGTCTCAATGCAGATTCCGAAAATATAATTTTATTAAAAGTTAACCCTTTCAGTACCGGTGAACACAAAATATGTTCAATGATTACTCTTGATAAAGTACACTTGTTGGAATACTGACTCTTGTGAGGAACAATATCACTGTGTGCCAGACTGAAGTATATATGGATGGAGCAGAATATCAGATACTGAAACTACAAACTGGAAATGCAGACTTCTACCTGATCAATTATTACTGCCCAAGTGATCGTACCCAGGCATTAGACACAATCCCAATGGAAGAAAAGATGATTCTATGTGGAGACTTTAACAGCCACTCACAATGCTGGGGATACGACCATATAGACCAGAGAGGAGAGAAACTGGAAGAGTGGCAGGATGAGAACAGATTTGTTCTGATTAATAGGCCAACTGATCCACCCACATTCTACTCGAGGTCGTGGCACACCACTACTACCCCAGACCTAGCATTTCACTCTCCAGATCTGGAATGGAACATTAAATGAGTTGTTTGGAAATCAACTGGGAGGCAGTGATCATCGACCGGTCTTCCTGAATGTAGAAAATGAGTAGGTCACAGAAACTAGTACGCTGCCAAGGTGGAACTACAAGAAGGCTGACTGGACAATGTTCAAGCACCGTGCCAATATACTGCTTGGAAGTCTCAGCGTAGACCACGATATAAACAAAGTAATTGAAGAATTCAATAAATGCGTACTAAAGGCAGCAGGAGAATCAATACCAAGAGGTTCCCGTAAGCATTATAAGCCTAACTGGAGTAATGAGCTAGAAAATTTACATAACGAAGTGGAGACGTCCAGAAAGAAAGCAGAGACCAGGCCAAACCAAGAACATCACAATAACTACCAGCATGCAAAAGCAAAATTTGTAAGGGCAAAGCTGCAGGTTAGAAGGGAAATCTGGCAGGAGAAAACAAGGTCGCTGAACTTTGAACAAGACACAAGAAAGTTATGGAAGCTTGTGAAACAAATTAATGGTGGAACTCAAAGATCACGCTGCAGAAAGATGGAAACATGGTCACAGGAAAAGAGGCAGCCAACCTATTTGCGGACACTTTTGCTTTAGATAACGACATTGAAATCAGTTCAGAGAAAAACACGAAATTCAAGAAAAGACAATTTAGAAGTCAGAAAGAAATAACATCAGAGGCGCTAGAGGTGCCAATTACACTTAATGAACTGGAGTTGGCCATTTCAAAGCTGAAAATGCGGAAGTCACCAGGAGCAGATGGTATATCAAACGAAATGATCAGAAACTTAGGAAAAGTAGCAAAAACAAAGCTTTTACAGATATTTAATGACTGCTGGGCAACAGGGAATGTTCCACAGATCTAGAGAGAGGCAATTATGATACCCCTCATAACGCCTGGGAAAGACAGGTCTGCCTCCAACTACAGACTGATCAGCCTCACAAGTTGTCTCTGTAAAACAATGGAGCGCATCACCAACCTCAGACTACAATGGTACATTGAAAGTGAAAACATCATTACACCACAGCAGGCGGGCTTTAGAAAGTTCTACTCTACAGAAGACCAGACAATATACCTCTCCCAAGAAATAGAGAATGCTTTTCAAGATAAGAAACTGGTACTCGCAGCATGGATAGATTTAAGGAAAGCTTTTGATAAGGTTTGGAAGGAGGGGCTTTTGAAGAAATTGAGAAACTATAAAATAAATGGAAAAATGTACAATTGGATTAAAGCATATCTACATAACAGAAGAGCCCGGGTACAGGTAGATGGTTTTAAAAGTAAAAAAGTTCTACTGTGACAAGGCGTCCCTCAAGGTGGTGTCCTGTCGCCCACACTTTTCCTCTTATTTATTAACCATCTGGTTGCTGAGATACCAAATGGAATCAAAATGGCAATGTATGCCGACGACCTGGTACTGTGGTGCACCAATGAACATGCAACGATAGCCACAAAAACACTACAGCGGGCTACAAATGCATGGGCCAATAGATGGTGCGTCAGCATCAACACAGACAAATGTAGCACCACACTATTCACCCTCTCCCCAAAGCAAAAAGCTGGCACCATCAAAATAAACGGAATACCCCTGAGAGATGATAAAGAGCCCACATACCTAGGAGTCACATTTGATGACAGGTTGACATGGAGAAAACATATCAACAAGGCAGCAACCAAAGCCAGGAGGAAGACAGCAATACTAAGAAAACTAAGTGGAACCACATGGGGAGCCGATGGGAAAATACTCAATAAAGTATACAAGCAGAGCATACTTCCACACTTGGAATATGGGTCAACTGCATGGTGTTCAGCATCTAGTACCACATTAAAGGAGTTAGACAAGTGCAAAATCAAGCGCTCAGAGTCATCACAGGAGGGATGAAATCAACCCCCATATTAGAAATGGAGAAAGCTGGGAAAACAGGCACTGAGAGAACGCAGAGATACAAAGTTGCAAATACAAGCTGAAAAGTTCCTCAGTATGCCAGATCACCCGATGGAAAATTGATTTAAGAACCTAGCCTTGGGACGGTTAAAAAGAAGCAGCTTTATACACCAAGCAAAAAGAATATGTAGACAAACTCCTGACCTTCCAGAAATTGGTTGCCCCCTTAAAAGTATTCCGGAACAAACCCCATGGAGAGAAAAATGTAAACTAACGGTACAAATCCAGACAAATGTGAAAGGGATATTTGACAACAAAGAACAAGATAGTGTACAACGCAGAATGGCCACCCTCAGTTATATTGATGAAGAATACCCACAAGAACAATGGGTCAGAGTCCATACAGATGGGTCCGCAGAAAGTGCAGTTAGAAATGGTGGCACTGGAGTGTACATCGAATTCCCAGATGGTACTAGGGATAACTCCAGCGTACCAACCGGGAAGTACTGCCATAACTATGATGCAGAAACCCAGGCTATCAAGATAGCTACAGAGAAACTGCTAAATACCAACCTTGGCTCACAGTATGTGGTAATGCTGACAGATGCTAAATCAGTACTTGAAGCACTCCAGTCTAGGAAACTACAAGAATTGCAAACACTGCTAACACAACTCAGCCTTCAGCGAAGAGTCGTAATGCAGTGGATACCGTCTCATTGTGGAGTGCCTGGAAATGAGAAAGCTGATCAACTGGCAGGGAAAGGTGCGACAAAAGAGCAGCCGGATGTACCAGTCACATACCATCAAAAGAAAAGAATCATTAAATCGATCAGGAAACCACCAGCCCCAGCACAAGACGACTATTTTATTATGGACAGACCAGGACAAGTCATTATCCTTGGCCTCAGAACAGGGCACAACTGATTACATAACCACATGTACACAAAATTCAAGATAGGTGTATCAGCCATGTGCACCTGTGGAAATGTGCCCCAGACAGCAGAGCATATACTCCAGGACTGCACCGATTTTGACACATTAAGGCAAACCATTTTGGCCAGAAAGAGCAACAGTGGAACATAAACTCTATGGACCACTGAATGAACTAAAAACGACAGTGAAATTTATACAAGAGACAAAACTGCTGATATAGACAACTTATTTCAGGCGAACGAAAGAAGAAGAAGAAGAAGTACACTTGACTTTTTTCTGTTGAATACTGTTATTCTATCCTCCTCTCTCAATTGTTACTACAATTCCTTATATCCTAAGGCTGCATTGTTAAATTCTGTAAGATTACAACGATCATTACACTAAGGTAAACAAACTTTTAGACTGACAGTTTTGAAGGAACAAAAATATGAGGATAAAAAAAGTTAAAGTAAAAACTACAAGCCTTTGGGTTTGGCAGCTCCGAGCCCTGCAGGGAAGCCATGTAACACCTAAACCGATACTGATCAATGTACAACTTTTCCAGGTTTTCTTCCCACTGAGCAATCTGCTTCTGAATGGCGTGGCGACTCTTTGGGTCAGTCACCACAGACATCTGCAGCTCTGCCATCTTTCTCATTTTTCCATCCTGCAGACAAGGGAGGAGATGTTTAAAACATGTAGTTTTTCTAACTGGCAAATACAGAAGTAACTGTGGATCTAAGGTCGTGGGTTCAAATCCAAAGTGTGCCAAATATTTTTTTTAAATGACCTAGGCTCTCAGGTCGATCTAGCCTTAAATGAGTACCAGATAAACTCCTGGAAAATAAAGGCACCCGGCGTGATGTTCACCACATCAGGCATCAAGTGTTGATTGGTCTATAAAATATAGGTCAAGCCCTAAATACCCAATCAACCTGAAGGATTGGACAAGGATCCTGTACTCTACTAATACAAAAGTAAGGGTAACTTCAAAGCCTTCCAGAATTCAACATTAGTGTGAATGAGACCAACAAGTCAATGTGTTCAAGTATTTGGGTACCTTAATGACAGCATATGAACGATGTACTGAAGAAGCTACATGCAGAAGAGCTAAAGAAAAATCAGAATAGAAAGCTGAAGAATATTTCATGTTATTTGAATGTGTTAACTAAAGTCAGAAAGATCATTCTTTGGTGCTAGATAGAGCCAGCACTGATGTATGGAAGTTAATCATGCATAATCATTGAACTGGTAAAGTATTATGTGGAAGCTGCAGAGAATGCCAACGACAAATGATAAGAAAAAAAGAAAGTTAAAGATGGACAAAATAAAATGAAGAAATAAACTTACAAAGAGAATCGGTGTTAAACAAGCAACAACAAAAAATCCATATTTTTTTAGCACGTCATCATAGCAGAAAATAGAGTTGTCATGACAACAAGAAAGCTGGAGGGGAAAAGGCAAAGAGGAGGGATATTCATCTAAGTTTACCCAGAAGCCAAAATGTTTGAAAAAATAAATAAAATAAAAATCCTTACAGGCCAGAGCTGTAGAAAGATCATTAAAAGAATATTACTGGCAATGAATAGCGGGCCATTTGCTAGGCCTCTATGAGCCACAATTTGGCCCATGGGCCGCCAGCTGAATAGCCCTGGCACAGGGAAAAAGCAAGAATGAGTAAGTTGATAGAACAGTATCATAACATAGGGGTATTTTTATATTAAATATGACTGAAGTACTTAAGATGTAGACTATGGATAGACATGATAAAGTGCCACACACACCATAGACTGGACAATAGGTAGTGCTTAGTAAATGAATAATTATTGTAAAGCTAATGTAAGGCTGGCCGTCAAACTGAACATCCTTCATGTTCACTGGCTGTAAACTTTGGTGCAAAGTTCTAACTGTTCATCCAAACTTCAGTTTTCATGCCGCTCATTTTACAGATCTGAACTGTTTGTAGGCAGACTGTTGGATCCTTGCCTCACAGGCAGATGTACTCCAACTTCAAAGGTATCACACAAAATTAGTTGCATTTTATGACATGCTTATTAGAAAGAAATTGGTCTATTTATTTTTGTATCTAAATGGGGCTCCAGACCCCACATGTGGATGATTGTGGGAATATGTGTCATCAAATTCACTGTGAAGCACACAATGAAATGGTTTGGTCATCTTATTAGAATGCAGCGACAACTACCTACACAAACACTAGGTCTAATGTGAGAGCAAGAGTAAACCCAAGGAGAACATGGATTGATGATATCAAAATCATTATTCAACCACATGGAATGACAACTATCAGTGCTTCCCGCAGTGTGCTGGACCACAATGCAAAAAACATTGTGTCAGGTCCCCTTCATAATTTCTAGGCCAACAGCACTTTGAAGTAATGGGCCCCTTCATACATTCTAGGCCAACAGCACTTTGAACTAATGGGCTCCTTCATACATTCTAGGCCAACAGCACTTTGAAGTAGACTAAACAGTTTTCATTGGCGTCTGTGGTTTAGGTGTTGTGAATGTATTTTGTAATATCAAGGTGCCAGGTTTTAGCCCAGCTGCAGGCAGTTTGGCAGCAGACTAACTTGTGTTGGTTTTAACAATGGTATTGAAAGTCTACCATTTAGAAAGCAATGGCAAACTATTAAATGCAAAACTGCCTAGTAAAATCACGAACAGCCAAAAATGCTTTGGTTGGTTCTGCAACGGATATGCAATTAACTAGGTTTTTAAAAAAATCAGTTCGCTTCCTCACCATTTTTCTGAAAATGATCTGGTCGCTATTTTAAGAGGCTGCTGTGCTGACATTTGAACAACACAGGTTAGGGTGTGAAGTTTCAAAAAAAGAAGAAGTGAAGAAAAAGAAGAATTCATGAGACATAATTTCATGTTCTAGCTAAACAGCAATACATCATTTGAAAACAATATATGAAACAATTTTACATTTATACTAGAAATATGAAAAATTATTATGAAGAACTTCATAAAACAGTTTAGTTTGTTTTGTTTAAAATATATACAAACTCACCATGTCTATACCAGCCTCCAACTTTTGAAGCTCAGAGGACAGCAGTTTCAAGGTGTTATCTTTTCCATGTTGGCGAGCATACGAAGAAGCACAGGCTGAGTGAATAGCCCTAGTCCAGTTCTCCAGGTCAATTTGAGATGAAGCCTGTAAAACACATCACAGTGGTCACTCTTTTGAGTTATGAGAAATACACATAGTAAAGGCACCTGATATGAATAAGTAAAAGTAAAGATTCCTTTTCACGCCTTAGGCGCATTGGGCATATGGAAAGAGCATCCCATATTTTTACAGACCAATTGGCACTAGGTGGGTAATGTGGTCAGCATTACGCCAGCCGTCTTTACTTTCCCAGGACAGCCCATCCTGGTACCCATTTTAGGCTGAGTCGACCTGCGACGCCCCATACCATGATACAAATCCATGCAGCCAGCAGTGGGTATCGATCACAGTACGTAGGAATTACGAGTCAGACTTGCAACCCTAAGCCATGGACACTGCTGACCTGATATGAATGCCACAAGTGAAAAAAAGCCACCAAAAATGGGTAAAAATTCAAGCAATGTAAGCAATAATGACAATAACAGAAATGGCCAGTACCTGAAACAGATAAGCATCTCCACATGCAGTGCTCAAAGAAAATATGTTTTCTCTTTTAGGATGTTCTGGAACTGCTTGAGATATCCCTCCTTCAATCACTGAAGGGAAAAAAGCAAGATATAAGACCATTAGCTGATATTATTATCTAAGGTCTCATATAATGTGTATGCATTTATAAGGACAGTTGGCATTTATTCAAAGATAGGTGCAACAGGATGGCAAAGACCAACATGGGCAATGTTGCATAGAAGGGAAAAGGTGGATGAGATTCATTAGGAGTATAGGGATAGCAGATAAACTGACTGCTGATAGATTAAGAGCTTAATGTTTGAGACAGAACACATTAAATACAAGAGATTGGCCTCTACTATGAAACACGAATTTGTGCAAATGGGACAGGAATGATACAGGTATTGAGGTGGATTCATGGGAACTAAATGCTATGGATCATGCTGCATGGAAGGGATGAATCAAAAAGGGAATAGGAATAAAGTAGAAAAGGACTGCAGATAGGTTAAGAACTGAGCGCCTGAGATAGAACACATTAAATTCATACAATAGCAGCAATGCTCCTGAAACATAAGGCTTTAATTGTGGTAGACTTCTTAAAATTGGCAGATCCTGCTAGTCACACTTATCAACGTAGGCTGTGAGTCTCACACAACCCTGAAGTACAATCCAACACTATAGATGATAGATAGGTGCCAACAATTATGACTACTAATTTTTGCCAAAAATGTCTTTGTATTTCATTCACTGACCCTCTTATATTTCCACCTCTCTGTAACTTCTGTTTATCCTAATGCTTTTTTGTTGTTCTTTACATCAGGGCTATTTATCTGGCAACACAAGGGCCAAATCCCTGGCCTGCAGAGGCCTAGAAATTTTCCAGAGATCATTGCCAATTAATGATCTCTGTACAGTGAAGATTTCCCATTTTCAAAATTTTGACCCCGTAGTAAACTTGGCTGAAAAGCTTTTGTTTACATGAAAATAACATATTCTTCCATCTATCCATACTTTTATCTTTTATACCATCAAATGAACCACCTAATCCTAACCTCATTTTTTCAGATCCATAGATTCAAACCCAGTTTTTTTTTTTTATCCAGTCCACTGTCCAAGTAAGACAGTGATTCTCAACCTTCCTAATGTCACGACCCTTTAATACAATTCCTCATGTTGTAGTGACTCCCAAACAACATTAACATTATTTTCGTTGCTACTTCATAACAACAGTGATTTTGTGTTTTTGACAGTCTTAGGTGACCTCTGTAAAAGGGTCATTTGACCCCCTAAGAAGTCACGACCCACAGGCTGTGAAGCACTGAAGTAAGTAAATGTTAGTATTGTCTGTATTCTTCTACAGGAGCCTACAAGTCAATGCTGGTTATAATGAAGAAAAAAATGAAGTACTCACCAAGGATGTGTTTGGGAATGCTGTTTTCTGTAACTGAACTTTCTTCATCGCAGTCGAAAAACAAGAGTGTTGTGCCCTTGAGACACACCCAGTACCTCTTCCAGGCTCTCCGGGGTGCAAGTTCTATTTTCTTCTTTTTATGAAGCAGCCAGTTCTTTACCACCAACCATCTTTAAATCATTGAGAAGAAAAAAACAGTATATGTTAGTGAATATATGTCAGCTAATTGTTGACTTTATTGAAAGAAAGATGGTTTTTACAAAATTAGCTCTTTCCAAGTTGGAGTGCATCTGACTGACCCCATACACATATGAACTCACACTTATGCATACACATTTATACACACACACATTCAAACATTTAGGACATATACATGCACTTATGCATACCTTAGCATACCCACCCATGCATTCATACATATACTCATAAGACACTCATAGAGACCCTTTCATGTGCACACATACACAAACAGATACATACACAAACACATATACACACTCATACATACATATCATACATACACTCATTTGTACTTATTATACACATCTAATTATAAAATGGTAATGTGTTATGGACTATAAACTAAATTTAAGGTGGCATATAATCACTGGTAAGCATGAAATTAAAAAGTTTGCTATTAAATGAGTTAGAATTTGTATTTTTCAGATCGAGTAGAAGGGGGTTCCATAAATGAGCAGCAGAATATGATAAACTTGTTTTAAATAAATTAATTCTAGGTTTAGGCAAATGCAATAAACTTAGTCTCTTGCTATTCATAGGATTAAATAAAAATAAAGTGAAAATGAAGTCTGGAGTATTTTGAGATAACCTTTTATGAATGAATTTGACTTTGTTGAAAATAAACGTTTACTAAATGGAGAAGTCATAGATTTTAATTAACATGGCTTTTATCGGACACTAAGCATAGTTCCGATTTTGTAGAGAACACAGTTGTTTGACATTAGATTTGGAGCAACCATCCCCAGTTGTGGAACATTAGTCAATTTTGCCGAACTGTTATACTTTTTGTGCTATCTGGTTTTTTTTTTTAATGGCATGAACATGGGAACTGCAAGTTAAATGGTTGTCGATTAAAACTGCCTAATGTTTTGTGATCAGTTGAATTAACAATAGATAATTTGTTAACGAATAGCTCCAGCAGTGGCTTTTGCAAAGCTTATGTTACATTGGTGCTAAAAATCTGAGAACTGGGAGTAAAGATTGGCACATCCAGGTATGAAAGCCACAACAGTTGTATGAGAGCTTTTGTTTATGAGCACAGACTGGTACTATAAGCTCTTCTACATGTTGAGCTGGGTATCTGAGCAACCATGGACGTATTGAGTGCCATGAGGATAACCCAACTTGTGACTCATAAATCATGGCTTCCTGTCAAAATCTGAACTCTGTGTTGGCTGCTAAAGATGGGGATAGAGCCCTTATGGTAATATTTTATGTGCTGTGATTTCAGATCTTGACTAAACTCAAATACTACTTGACTCTTTTAACATCAAACAACACATAATGAACTGACACATAAATGTTCTACAGTACTAATCAACACCTTATAGATTTGGCCACTAATTTTATATTTGGCCCCCGTTTCCAAAAAAAAAAAAAAAGTGGCAACTTTAAATGGTCCGTCTAGTATGGAGTGTCTTCATCTGCTCTGCTTAGTTTGTTAACTATGAAATGTTATATTTTTGTTTACTTTAACCGAGTAGATAAGTCCTTATTAGAGAACTAATGACCAGTCAGTAACCATCTTCGCACTCATAAAAGAGACTGACTGCTTCAGATGTTTCAAAATATTCATTAAATACTGGATTGAGTAGAATTATGTCGAAGTGGATAAAGAAATTTAATAATGTAGCATTTTTTTAAACAACCCTTTGAAGAATCAAGCTTTCAAGTGAAATTATACTACGTACTTCCTGAAAAATGAACAATGATCACAGAGTCAGTTAGCACACAGGAAAGATATCTATATGTCAAGGTCATTTGCCCAGAACCCAAGCAGAGGAAAAGAAATTAATTATTTTAGAAAGTCACTAGTACCAAACGATGAAGATATATGCTACTGTTCTGTAAGCTTCTTTGCAGTAAACGTTTAGGGACTGTCTTTAAATTGGATTTACATTTCTGTGTGGGCTCCAAGGTCCTATCTTGGGGAAAAACAGAACAGACCCACTGTTCAATAACAAGCAGATTGTAAAAGGTGACTGATACAGAGTTTATTACTAGGAATGTACTGGACTACAAGGTGCAAATATCATATGCTAGCTATAAACGACAACACAAACTGCCAACAACAAGAAACAAATTTTATTTACCTATTGTTACCAAGTAAATCTCACTTATTGTAAATTTAATGTAGATTTTACTAAGGTTTTTAAAGCTCCAACTTTCCGGCAAGTGTTGAGACAGAAATATATGCAGTGTGAACAATGCTTAAAAATATTGTGTATTTATCTAGACAGGGCATTTCAAAAGTACAATTTTATATTGAACTTATGGGCTGACTGCTGATTACAGATTTTAGAGTTGACATTGCAGCATACTGTGCATACCCATAGACGCTATCTTTCCCACAGCAAATGTCTAATGTTGTCGATGCTAACTGAACTAAAGGAATTTTAAGCTACTATGTACAATTTACCCAACAGTAAGCAACACTTTTTTTTTTTAAGGTGAAGAAGATATAATAACTACCACTGAACTGTGCCTTCACAAAAGCCATGCAGGGCGACCAGCCAGACAAAAAAAATGCCAACCTTCTTCCTTTCTCAGCATTCCGATCCCTTGTAGCTGATTGCTGCAGATATCAACTTTTTCTATTCATCTCTATGATTAGTCCTTTCCTTCCATTTGGTGACCCCCAAGTGTCTGTAGGTGCCCCTGGATATTACTGCATTTTCCTTCTTCTTCTTCTCCCTAAATCCATATAACAAGCTGCCTCTTCTGTTTTATTTGGTATCTTTAATGTTGTTGCTTCAGCATATTTTTGCTCTAGAAAATTTGATTAAATATTAATCTTCTTTCTGAAACTAAATCCTACCCAGCTTTTCTGATAGCTCCCACTTGTCGAGCATAGGACATCTGAGAGTCCGTCTCTGTCATGGTGTCAATGCTGTCGTCACTTGCTTCTCCGTCATCATCTGACAACTATGGACATGATCAGACATTTAATTAGAACATGACACACCTTTCCAGATGCATTTATAAATTTAACACAAAATGTGACAAAAAAGCTTGACAGATAGAAAATAAGTTCACACACTAACACATATTTATCGACCATAAACTCCAGCAGGTTGTCCTGGTAGAACATCCATTTCTTGTCTTTAGATGTGTTGCAGGTCTTCAGTTGTGCATTGGGTTTCACCATAAGTCTTAATCAGCAGAGTGCTGAATACAACACAGACAGTTCCTAGAAAGTTCAACTGCGGGATTAAAAGGACTCACACAAATACAACCCAATGTCTGTTTGCTAGCATTTACCAGCTGTAGACTCCAGCAAGTTGTCACAGAGGTACATCCATTTGAATCTGCCTTTATTCCAGGTTTTTAGTTTTACTTTAGGTTTCATTCAGTCTTTATCAACAGAGTACTCAACACAACGTGAGTCCCCGTAGCGGAGCGGCCAGATGCTCGCCGCGGATCGGAAAGTTGTGGGTTTGCTCCCTGGAGGAGCCAACTTTTTTTCAAAAATGACCTTGGCTCCCAGGTCGACTCAGCCTTGAGTGGGTACCGAGTGCAGTCCTGGGAAGTAAAGGCGGCCGGCGTGATGCTGACCACATCACTCATCTTGTGCCGATTGGTCTATAAAACTAGCCCTATATGCCCTATACGCCTAAAGGTGTGGAAAAGGGTCCTTTTTTACTTTTATTTACTCAACACAACACAAGCTGTGATTAGAAAACTGACGCCTTCTTGTTTATTCTCTTCCTTCTGCAATATAGCCCTTTATGTCAGTATAGTTTCTCCTATTACAAATTTCTGGTTTCAGGTTAGGCTTAGCTGGTTATGAGCTCTGCTGTGTGTTGTTTGCTGAGCTTTCTAGTCACAGCTTGTGTTGCATTAACTCTTTGAGTCCCAGGGGGTTAAGCATCACAGGCCCAGAGGGTAGTAAAGAGAGTCATAAAATTGGCGCATCATGCGTTCATTGGCCTTTTAGGTAGGAACATATGAATGTATTATGCATTCCTTGAGACTCTAAAAGTTAAGTATTTACATTTTCCCATTGCATCTGGTACTGCGTGACAGATATAAATGTTTGCTTAATTTTTCCCCCTTGCCATTACCGCCTGTATTTACCACTTTTGCAGTGTAGACATGGAGGTCTCTGAGCCTGTGGATTACAGGCTGCATGATTTGTGCTGTCGCCAAGGACTGTGCAAGTCTCCATGTTATTTTTAGCCCTGGATGGAAAATCAAACGTGGGTCCCCACATTCTAACCAATCAATCATCCATTTCTCAATGTTGATTATTATGTCAGATAATTAAGATTACCATGTTAGAGACAATTATGTCAAATTTCTGTGCGTATCATGGCAGATCATGTTAGCTTTTGTTTTGTTAGATAATATTAGTTATGTCAGGTAATGTTGGTTATGTTGGATGATACTGGGTTTTTTGGGGACGAGGGTGGGTGGGGGGGGGGGGGGGGGGGGGGGGGGTCGGATAATGTTGATTATATTAGATAATGTTGGTTTAGTCAGATAATATTGTTTATGTCAGATAATATTGGTTATGTTGGTTAATACTGTTTTTTGGGGGTCAGCTAATGCCGATTATGTCAGATAATTTTGGTTATGTCAGATAATTTTGGTTATGTCAGATAACAATGGTTGTTTTGTCAGATAATATTGGTAATGTCAGATAATTTTGGTTAGGTCAGATAATGCTGTACATGTCAGATAACGTTGGTTATCTTATATAGTATTGGTTATGTCAGATAATGTTGCTTGTTTTGTCAGATAATATTGGTAATGTCAGATAATGATGGTTGTTTTGTCAGATAATATTGGTTATGTCAGATAAATTTGGTTAGGTCAGATAATGCTGTCGTTGTCAGATGTCGTTCGTTATCTGAGATAGTATTGGTTATGTCAGATAATTTTGGTTTTTGTCATGTCTGATAATGTTGGTTATGTAACAAAATCTTGTTTATTTTGTCATATAATTTTGGTTCTGCCAGGTAATGTTAGTATGTCTGAAAAAAAAAATTTTTTTTTGGGGTCAGATGTTAGTTGTGTGAAATTATGTCATTTATGTAGCAAATATTGGTTATATTTGTTAGATAACACTGGTAATTTTTTTTAAATATGTTTGTTATGTCAGACATTGTTGGTTACTTTGACAGATAATGTTGGTGATTTGGTCAGATAATTTTCATTATGTCAGATAATGCTTAGGTCAGATAATACTGGTTATTTAGCCAAATAGATTTTGCAGATAATTTCGGGTAATGTTGTCAGCTAATGTTAGTTATTGTCATTATATAATGTTGGTAATGTCAGAAGATGATGGTTGTGTCTGTAATAATTTTTCCTAAGGGGTCCCTATATTATGTAGTAGGGTCAAGGGTAAGTCAAGTGATCATAGTGTGCAAATCTCACTGTGTAGCTTATAGCTGTGTCTTGACTGAGGCTGGAACTAAGGAGACAGCCTCTCTGTATGCTAACAGCATACAGTGTTGGAGTACATGCTCGCATCTTCAGGTGCCACAGTGCAGGAAGCCAGTTTCCTATCCCCCCCCCCCCCCCCCCCCCCCCCCCCCCCCCCCGTGGGGTTCCGGGGCCCCATTGTGAGGAAAACAAGAATAGACCCTCTGCCTACCCAAAAGCATGTCGTAAGAGTCGACTAATTGGGGAGCTTCCTTTGAAGTCGGAGTGCATCTGCCGGAGAGGCAAGGAACCAACAGTCTGTATTCAAGAGAATGAGATCTGTAAAACTAATGCACACGCAACACTCAGGTTCTGGAGCAGGACTGCGGTTCAGTAGTGGACGAGCAACCAGAACTTTCCGCCAGAGTTTACAGCTGGTGAACGCGAAGAAGAACAAGAAGTTTCCTACACCAGAAAACTTGAGCCTAAGTTACTGAAGTCCGTTATGCCCTGTCCGTTATGCCCTGTCCGTTATGCCCTGTCCTTAGTCTGAATATGCTGGCAATGGTTATGCCCTGTCCTTAGTCTGAATATGCTGGCAATGGTTATGCCCTGTCCTTAGTCTGAATATGCTGGCAATGGTTATGCCCTGTCCTTAGTCTGAATATGCTGGCAATGGTTATGCCCTGTCCTTAGTCTGAATATGCTGGCAATGGTTATGCCCTGTATTTAGTCTGAATATGCTGGCAATGGTTATGCCCTGTCCTTAGTCTGAATATGCTGGCAATGGTTATGCCCTGTCCTTAGTCTGAATATGCTGGCAATGGTTATGCCCTGTCCTTAGTCTGAATATGCTGGCAATGGCTCTTTCTCTAACCCCATATTGAGAGGCCCTTTAAACCCACACAGAGGAGAAAACACAAGGACTTACATCTGGGGCTAGGTACTGCTTGACATCCACACCTTCCCCTATCTGTCTGATGACGTCACTCTGATCACTGGTCCGGCTTCCGCTGCTGGCCCCAGTTGAAGTGGACCTGGGGACATGACTCCCTTGTTTACCTGTTGTAGAGACAGACACAGTATTACAGTGCTACATAAAGCCTGTGCTGTTGTATGCGTGTGAGACATGGACAATAAGCAGACAAGATGAAAAACTAATATTTACTTGCAGAGTAAGTAGGAGATGTGGTTTTTGAGCATAATGCAGAGAATATCATAGAGTGATAGAAAAACAAATAAGGCAGTCATCCTTGGGAGGAGAGATGAAGGTCATAAACCTCCTTGAGACAGATGAAAAGTCATAAAACTCTTTGAGTCAGATAAAAGTCATAAACTTTCTTGAGACAGATGAAAGTCATAAACTTCCTTGAGACAGGTGAAAGTCATAAACTTCCTTGAGACAGATGGAAGTCATAAACCTCCTTGAGACAGATGAAAGTCATAAACCTCCTTGAGACAGATGAAAGACATAGACCTCCTTGAGACAGATGAAAGTCATAGACCTCCTTGAGACAGATGAAAGTCATAAACCTCCTTGAGACAGATGAAAGTCATAAACCTCATTAAGACAGATGAAAGTCATAAACCTCATTAAGACAGATGAAAGTCATAAACCTCATTAAGACAGATGAAAGTCATAAACCTCATTAAGACAGATGAAAGTCATAAACCTCCTTGAGACAGATGAAAGTCATAAACCTCATTAAGACAGATGAAAGTCATAAACTTTCTCGAGACAGGAAAGTCCTAAACCTCCTTGAGACGGATGCAAGTTATAAACCTTCTTGGGACAGATGAAAATCATAAACCTTCTTGAGACAGATGAAAGTCATAAACCTTCTTGGGACAGATGAAAGTGAAAAACCTTCTTGAAGCAGATGAAAGTCATAAACCTTCTTTAAGCAGATGAAAGTTATAAACCTTCTTGAGATAGATGAAAGTCATTAACATCAGATGCCAACAGTCTTCTTTTTTCGGACATGTTATGAGAACAAAAACTGGCTTCAAAACCAGCTAACAACTGGCAGGGATTGATGGAAAGAGGGCAGGAAAGAGGCAAAGAGATTAATGCCAAGTTGGCTTGGCTGTATCAATGAGGCGACCAGAACACTGGCTTGATCTGATATTCTGACGATCACGTGAAATGTGAAACATGACAGCCAATGCCTAACAACATATGTTGAAGGCGAGAGACAGAATGCATTAAATTAACAACTTAATTAAACACGCAGTCACTGGGACATGGCTCCGTTGTTCGCTTGCCTAGAGACAGAATTTATTAGTTTAACAAATGAAACTGTCATTGTACAGGAACATGGTTTCCGTGTTTACATGTGTTTAAAAACAAAAGTAGTTGCAGTCTCTTACGTCACGTTGCACAACCAACGCCAGCTTTTCTTTAAATTGTTTTTTAAGGCAAATTTACACCCAGTCGCTTGCCGCTGTTTTTTTTTTTTTTAAACGGCCGACTCTCGATACCATTGTTGAAACGGTCTGCTGCCAAACTGCTTTATGAAGCGCATTCGCAAAACCTAAGCCACAGACAGTGTGTATAGAGAGAGTAATAACTAAGCAGATAATACGCCTGTCTGTATAGTGGGACAAGGCTCCGCTGTCTGCCCGTGGAGCCGGGGGGGGGGGGGGGAATCTTTGATTAGCAGCTTGAACACACTGTCATAGTTGGATACCACCGTATAAAACCTACCACCCGGGGGCTGAATGGTATCGATGTATGGTGTCCACCTCGAGTGCTGGACGTCCCGTGTTCAAATCCCGGTGAGGGCTGGGATTTTTTCACGTGGACTTCTCGTAATTTCCCCTGGTCTCTGGGTAGTAAGATCGGACGCCCGTGTGTATTCTTGCGCACGTACCAAATCCCCTTGGCAGTTGGAAATCGAAAAGAGTAGGCTAACGGCCGAGGCAAAAATTGGGTTAAAAATCTACCCAAAGTATTTCAGGATCCTCGCCCGTGCAGCGAAGTCCGTGCACTGTGCTGAGAACTTTAAGACTCGGCTTGAGTTAGAAGTACAACGTAGCATTTATGGGTTACATCCGTGTGCCATGTTGTTGATCCGTCGAATAAAAAACAAACATACACCCCACCAAAGCCAACTTAACCTTTTAAGAAAAAGAAATATTACAAGACAGACCGAAGGAACAACACTATGCAACAAATTCATTGAGAAACAAGATAAAAAGGTTTGGTTAGGTTATCTAGTAAGAATGGAGCCAGAACAACTACCAACACAGGCGCTACACCAATACAGATCTGAAGTGAAAGCCAAAAGGCTGTCCTAGCAGACGGGGACTGGTGGTATTCCAATTCCAAATTGTCCAAGAAAAATTCCAAATTTGATCCTCTTTCATCCGCCCGGAGGCCTGCTATATCGAAGAAGGGTCCTTAGCTGTCTTATATGGTTTCCTTTTATTTGTGGTGTGTAGTCACACCTGATATTAGGGTTGTTTGCTTCCTTGCTGTGCTGCGGTGTTTGCGGTTTTGGGTTCTGGTGTGTTCCAGATCTCTTTGCGATGTTATCGATGGGTACTAGCTGACTGTTGCTGGTGCTTGGCTTGCCTCGTGCTGGTCGCTGTGCTGGTGCCCTGTTGCTGCTTGGTTGCCGATCTGTAAGCCGCCGGAAAAAGACTGGTGGTATTACAGAGCTTCTACATATATACGGAATGACAACAGCCATTTGCTGCCCTCGATGCAATGGATCTCAAACTTTTTATCATCTCACAACACATAACAGCAGAAGTGGAAATTGATGATAATGATGATGATACCATCCTATAGTTTATCAGAGTTAAAATCTCCATAGTGACATCCTCTGCCTAGCAGAGTTAACTCTTTCTGTACCAGTGGTGGTTCCAGGGTCCCTTGTGGTGGCAAACAAGAACAGGGTCCCTTGTGGTGGCAAACAAGAACAGGGTCCCTTGTGGTGGCAAACAAGAACAGGATCCCTTGTGGTGGCAAACAAGAACAGGGTCCCTTGTGGTGGCAAACAAGAACAGGGTCCCTTGTGGTGGCAAACAAGAACAGGGTCCCTTGTGGTGGAAGACAAGAACAGGGTCCCTTGTGGTGGAAGACAAGAACAGGGTCCTTTGTGGTGGAAGACAAGAACAAGGTCCCTTGTGGTGGAAGACAAGAACAGGGTCCCTTGTGGTGGCAAACAAGAACAGGGTCCCTTGTGGTGGCAAACAAGAACAGGATCCCTTGTGGTGGCAAACAAGAACAGGGTCCCTTGTGGTGGCAAACAAGAACAGGGTCCCGTGTCGTGAAATACAAGAACAGACTCACCGTCTCCACAATAAGCATGTTGTTAAGAGTTGACTAAATGAGGGCTTCTTTCGAAGTCAGAGTGCATCTGCATGAGAAGCGAGGAACCAACAGTCTGTATACAAACAAGTCAGATTTGTAATAATGATGTGCATGTAATTCTCAGGGTCTGCAACAAGACCAAAGTCCATAGGTGGACGAACAGCCAGAACTTTTCGTCAGAGTTTACAGCCGATGAGCGCCAAGATTTAGGGGAAGATATCAGTATGGGCGCCGGAACCTGGGGCTCAAATCTCTTCAGCCACCTCAAAATGGGGGAGTGGTCTCAGTGGGGTCGGGAGGGGGGGTTGTGGGGGAGCACTCAGAGACTTGACGCTCCCTTACCCACCCACCCCCCCCCCCGCCCCAACACACACAAACATACATACACCATTATTTGGCTTTAACGTTTGTAGGATGCTGAGGAGTCTAAAATGAGATCCACTGGGAAGTAAAAGCGTTGTTGTTGCTGCTATTGCTCGTTGGCCGAGCCATTTCATTACTTATCTAATGACAAACTAATGCTGCTACTTCCCTCGCTTTCGAATTTTATCATTCCTTATTTTCTCTTGTCTCAATATATCGAGTGTTCTTCGGAAACAAAAGGTTATTATGGCCTGGGGAGGCTGGGGCACCTGAGTGTAACAAGGGGGTCTGCTTGGCTCACTACACTTGGGGGGGGGGGGGAGGCAAGACGAACATATAATCAGATTACGACTGGTACCATTAGTATTAGAACTCTGCGCTGGCTGCTGAAGATGTGAAAGGAGCACGCATGGGAATGCCCCGAGTGCTGTGATGTCAATTCTTGACCCAACTCAACTCAACTCATGGGAAACACATCTCAGTCTTTAACTATGTGTATGTGTCTGTCATTGTCCATGGCTGACGTTTGTAGCAAAGAGTAGGTATCCAGATTGTGTAAGACACAGAAATCTTTTTTTTTTAAACAATTCACCGTTTATTCAGCTGTATGAGAAGAGCTTCAGGGGTCAGAAGACATAAAATCAGGGAATGAGGTCATAAGAGGAGATACCGGCACAAAACCAATTCTAAATTACGAGTAAAAACAAAGACAGCAAATCAAATGGTTTTCCCACTTAAGAGAGAGTTTATTGTGACGCCATACTAAACAAGATATAGGTCAAAAGAGGAAAAGGGTGTGAGTACAATGCAGACCAAGAACAAGATGGAAAGAGAATATCTGATAAATTGTAATAGCACTATGTGGCTATGGTTGAGGCGGTCAGAAGCAGAACTATACATGTGCCTCCACACCCGATGCGGTAAAAGTGGAAGTGAAAAAGAAAATACATCTTTGAGCATCTTGTTAGAATGCAACCAAACAACAACCAAAGCTGGTTATACATCTACAAATTCCGGACGTGAAAATAAAAGGGTGCCCGAGGAGAAGATGGATTGATGACCTTACAGACAATTTGCATCCATACGAATGACTGTAGCCAGTGCTACCCATCCAGCAATGATAAGTCAAAAGTGTTCCTTCCCATGGAGTTTAATGGCAAAAGTGGAAATCGATGACGAAAAATTACGATTACTGATACACGTTTGTTTGTTGTTACCATTGTGGGATCTAAAACACACATGCTATTGCCAGTATCGATAACGTTTCATATACAACAATAAGAACAAAGTAAAAAGTGTAACAAAAATACAAACTTGAGAATAAAGCGAGCAAAATATTCCTGCAGACAATAGATTGTGAAAAGATCTTATCCATAAACGAGCTCATAGCGAGGCATTAAATTCAAAAGTACAGATAATCACAACTAAACCGTTAAATCGCACGAAGACACCAGTATCATATTCACAGATAATAATCACAAAACACTGAAACGCTGTTATTATCCGTTGTGGTTTTAACTATTAACATCCGTTAATTCACACAATCCTTTGATCTGTTAATTTTGTTAAACACATGCTTTGATACACAGACTGCAAGCTGTTTAACTACAGCAAACATGGCAGGCTTAAGACAATAAAATGCAGAGTAAAGATGACGGACGAAACAATAAGTAGCTCCTGTGTTTTCATATCCACGGGAAATATTGATACACTATTACTAAAAATACCCTTGTGTAACCGCCTGACGTGCTGCTGACGTAGCAATTCTCTTCTTTAAAGAGGTAAATGTCTGTCGTTGCTACACAGAATCACACAGTAATTATCTGTAGTTATCCAAAGAAACTAGTCGAATGACGTTCGCAAATTTTCCTTCAACCATTGATCTCTTAATTCTGGGGCGGGAAAGCCAATGATACTATTACATGTATGAATCTTATTTCTCAACTTCTCAGAGTAAACTTTATACACATTTATCTTATATCGGAGATAAGATATTTGTATTTTCAATGTAGCAAACATTGGTGTTTTTACTGTAAATGTAGTTCTGTGTTTGAGTGAGATATGGACAAACTGAAAAGGTAAAGATAAAGTCGGGAGATGTGAACCAGCGTCATTGCACACGGTTATAAACCATAAGTGCTCTGCCACCAGAACAGACAGCTGATTAGAAACTGTCCGCCCGTGTCGCCGTCCGCACGCAACTCCGTAGCTACAGCGACGTTCCTCAAGTTACTCTGTGTTAACTCTGGTACCCATTACCTACCTGAGGCTGGATGAACCCTGGGAGCCGTCCGGTTTCGAACAAAGGCCGTGGGCTGCAGCTGGATTTGAAAGCGAGTCTCCTAACGACTGCGCATACACCTACAGATTGTTTAATTTTTGATCCGGATGTCCGAAAAACTGATGTCAGGAGATCAGTAAACTTGATAGAAATCTATCGTGCGGTCCATATCTCCCCTTATGCCATAGAGCTTTGTTTTGATTGAGGTTGAAATAGACCAGATGGCCTCTGTTAGCAGCATTCGTTTTATAGAGCTAGAGTACATGATCAGCAATTTCAATGGCAAGTTACAGGGATACAACATTTTGTTTCAGATACCAAAAAAAAAAAAACTGGAATACAAAGTCTGTGGTGCCCTGTCCTTAGTTTAAATATTACACACTGTCCCTCTCACTTGACAGGCCATGAAGCCAGTCTTGTGCAGAACATTTCGTGTAGGTATCGAAACGGAAGATTCTAGATTGACAAAAAAACATTCGACAACACGTTTTCGAGATACATAAAAACAACAATCTGATTAAACATAGACAGGTGATACTTTCTAGGCATGCAATGAGAAGGAGTAGACTGGAGAACGTGATGACGACTAGCAAGACTAATGAAAATATCTATAACCAATTTTAGTCTGGGTCAACTAAGGGGTCATAATGAAATTGTAGATCTCCAGCGATGGGAGTTACATAAACAATGCTGATATTTTTCGGTCATTGTATGAGAAAAACTAAACTTCACAATTTTTAGACAACTGGCAAAGTAAGGGAGGTAGAAGGGGGCAACGTAATCACAAAATGACGAAGTAAACCCCAAAAACCGAATGACAACCAAAGATTATTTTATTAGGATAGCAATAGAAAGACACATATCTGTACAATCCTTGGATGCCTTGGCACGCATGGAATGCGCTGGGCAAAGACGCGGATCGAATGAATTACTGAATTAAGAACTGACATCACTGCATTTATGACGTTCCCCACACGTGTACTGTCCACTTTCTCAGCAGCCAACAAAGTGCCCATACTGATGAAGATTAAAAACCGGCATGTATTTTTTTTTTTTTTTTGTCTACCTAAATTACTGGGGAGCAGCCGTGGTTAGCGGCTAGACACTCGCCTGTGGATCGGAAGTCGTGGTTTCAGATCCTAGCAGTGGACATTTTGTCAAGGATGGCCGTGGCTCCCAGGTCGACTCAGCCTTGCATGGGTACTAGGTGCAGTCATGGGAAGTAAATGCGACCGGTGTAATGCTGACCACATCCCCCATATAGTGCTGGTTGGTCTATAAAATATAGGTCTAGCTGTATATTCACAACACGTCTGAAGGCCTGGAAAAGGGCCCTTTACTTTTCACGTTACCTAAAATACTGCTACCATTTGTTCTATTTCCACGAATGCAAGCTACGTTTGTGATCCAGAGAACCTGAACGCCATAGGATCATATTTTAGAATAAACATCAAAGCCTTTCAGAGGGTTAAACAACCAACACATCAACGAATCTCCCTAACAAAATAGGATAACCTTCGCTGCATAGCCTTCAACCTCCCTAACAAAATAGTATAAGTACGACCTTCCCTACTTTGATTCACATAATGTAAATAAAACGGGGTGACATCAAAGAGTGCAAAATAAACTCCTTGAGTTGGAGAGGTCTTTGCGCGCGCTCGGGCGTGTGAGTGAGTGTGCATGTTTGTGCGCGCACTTGTATTATGTGAAATCTGTTCAGGGTCGTTACCGTGAGGGCGTTTAGTCAGATTAGTTCACTGCATGCTTGACTGGGAAAAGTTTACATCCTGTTTGGTTTAATCATTAGGTTTGTCCTCATTTCTTCGTCTTTCGTTATCAGTTTGTCGTCATCCTTTCTTCTTCTTTCGTAATCATTATTCCGTGTTTTATCTTTCTATACATCTGTGTGTCAGTGAGTCTTAAAAATAAAGTTGGTTGGTACGTTCGTGTTTTCTCGTCGGCTCTTAATCTTTCAGAAACAATCAATACACAAACTCTCTCTCTCTCTCTCTCTCTCTCTCTCTCTCTCTCTCTCTCTCTCTCTCTCTCTATCACTTGAAGTATGTGTGTTTGTGAGTATATGACTGCATCTGTCTCTGTATCTGTCTTTGCCTACCTTTCTCTCTCTCTCTCTCTCTCTCTCTCTCTCTCTCTCTCTCTCTCTCTCTCTCTCTCTCTATCACTTGACGTATGTGTGTTTGTGTGTATATGACTGCATCTCTCTCTCTCTCTCTGTATCTGTCTCTGGCTAACTTTCTCTCTCTCTCTCTCTCTCTCATTATCTGTCTCTGCCTACCTTTCTCTCTCTCTCTCTGTCTCTGCCTAACTTTCTCTCTCTCTCTGTATCTGTCTCTGCCTACCTTTTCTCTCTCTCTCTCTCTCTCTCTCTCTCTCTCTCTCTCTCTATCTATCTATCTATATATCTTGTTAAGACGGGCCTCCGTGCTTAATCTGTAACTCTAAAAATACTTCCTCCCATAATCAGTAGTTTTTACACATGCTTAGCCAGAAGTACTATTCATTGTGTTACACAGCAAAGTTGATGATGATAATAATTATGACAAAGTGTGCACTCTATAAGCTGAAAGGTGTCACACCCGTGTCACTAATCGACAACATAAACATTCCAAATAGTGCAAGTCTACACCAACGAACCAGTCAAGTCGACAGGTAAATACAGTACACATAAGAACATAGCAGCTGCTGAGATGAGGGCAACAGGATAACGTGGCTGAGACGGCTCTTTATTTGCCTTGGAAGAGAAACGGCCCCAAAAAAATGCCTTCTATTTTTCGTCAACGTAAATACTGCATCTGTATGCCATTTATAAATTAAACAGAATCCTCAGACACTTTTTTATTACTTATAATAATACCCAGTTTCGTCCTTTTCAGGACGAAATTTTTGTTATTTGAAGCCCTACTCTGGCTTTTGCCAGGCCAGGGGCCGCAATATAGGCAGGCCATACATATGGCCAAATGTCTGAACGCGGTTTCTGGGACCTCTCCATGGCGATCCTCATCCGCATGGTGGCATTTTGTGTCATCGGGTGTTTATCGCTTGTGTGATGTCCTGGTGGGGTAGAAAGTCAGTCAGTCAGACACTTTTGCATTGTGTAGCATTACCATCTTGTTTCGGTGACAGGGGGCATTACTGTGACGGTTTATATTGTTCGGTTTAAACAACACGTGTCAAAGAATTCATCAGTGCTGAAGGCGAAACCCACTTTCACATCTGCGAACGTTGGAGAAATTTTAAAGATTCAACAGTGGATGCTGGCACTGTCTGACGCTGGGTACATCGTTGTGATGCAGCTGAAGTAGGTCAATCCTCAACAGCTGACGCAAAGCGGGCTGGCCGTTTGTCCACCGCAGTTACTCTACACAACATTCATCAAGCTGATGACATCATTCGTGCTGATCGTCGGAAAGTGCTGAATGAAATGATGACCTGGAAAATTCCTTTACCAATGGACAATATGGAGTACAGTTTTTCAGTGTTACCCAACGGTCAGCGTGTATATGGTTGTGCGTGTGTGATTGGGGGTGGAGGGAGGGGGAGGAGAGAGAGATAGAGTTTGTGTTTAATTCACTCGAATCAAAAAGCTTCTGGATATTTTTCCGCACCCATTTAATATCCCGCTGAGTTAGTTAGACGTAATGAAAGAAGGAGTTGGAGGCCGACCACGCAAGCCGTGGATAGATAAAATTCCCGGAGCCTTAATATCGCATTTACATAACAGATATCAAGGTTCGTATCCTCGCCTTTTAAAAACCTAACGCTGAAAGGGAGAACAAGACTATGAAAAAGAAGATGCATTTAATTAATGTTGAATTGACATATCAGAAATGAGCCCAATGCGAAATCAAAACCAGGACATTCGAACGCGGCTAGCCGCTGTGCTAACAAGGCTCCAGAATACATTATATTTCTGAGCTAATATTAAATAGTTCAGAGGATTAAAAAACCAGCAAAACAACCAGTTTGACAGTACGAAAGTTCCCGTATCGGGTCTGAGGCACACTGAAACTAGGAAAGGGGAGGTAGGAAGGGAGATGGTCCTCCTGTGCCTCTAATTAGCATGTCGTAAAAGGCTACTAATTATGGAGCTGCTGAAATCGGATGTGTTAGGCCGAAGGACAGAGATATTTGAGCCTGGATGTAGTCCACAACACAACGAGACAATCACCCTGTTCAGAACTAACACATAATAATAATAATAGTAATAGTAATAAATAATAATAATAATAATAATAATAATAATAATAATAATAATAATAATAAGAAGAAGAAGAAGAAGAAGAAGAAGAAGAAGAAGAAGAGGAGAAGAAGAAGAAGAAGAAGAAGAAGAAAAGAAAAGAAAATAATGATGATGATGATAACAAGACTCAACATTAGTTTGCCTACGTTTGCAGCAAACTACATTAGAAGAGATCTGAAACAGGAACAAATATTTTCTTTTGGCAAGAAATGTTTCGAAACTAAGGCAACCTATGTCATGTGATTCAATTACCGTTATATATACAATCGGCCGCATTGTCTTTGTGAGACAACACAGATACCATAGATATCGCTAATCATTTTGGATTGTCCTTTGTGGTATGTTTTTCCTGCCGGATTATTTGTTGTGTGGGGAAGACACAGGCGACTTCTCCACAAGTGGGATTTAGAGTTAAGTGTTCCCTGTGATTGATTGTTTTCTCTCTCTCTCTCTCTCTCTCTCTCTCTCTCTCTCTCTCTCTCTCTCTCTCTCTCTCTCTCTCTCTCTCTATATCTGTATATATATATATATATATATATATATATATATATATATATATATATATATATATACACAAATACATACATACATATGTGTGTGTGAAAAAAAGAGTATGCATGTCTTCACAGCACTCCGGACACACCCACTGGTGCTCAGATTCACCATTCGACACATACACTCATGCGTCCTGCGGTTTTTGGCTGCTACGACTTTTTGTACGTCTGGTATACCTCTCGTGACTGGATGTGCCGCTCTTGATTTCCAATTCTCACATTCTTAGCAGTGTATATGGGATATGTTGCTCCCATACCGACCGTCCTTATATATAAACATACATATATATGTGTGTGTGTGTGTCAATCAGCGCTCGATCAACGAGGATGCCCCTGATATTTTGGCTGGATTAACTTTCCAGAACACTGCCTGGTCCTCAGACAAATATTTTATTCCTCCCAAAAAGCTAATATAACCAATAAGACCGTTAAAAATCGTTCGGCAATCGGGGGAGGGGTGAATAAAAGCCGGTTGGCAAGGGTTGATGAGCATGGTTATATATAAACAACTACTTTAAAATATAAATTCTATATATGGTACAAGGGGCCGCACTCACAAATTTTCTAGAGGATTAAATGAAAGGCAGAGTGAGACCTCGTGTAAACTCAGCCTCACTCTACGGACATTGTTCTTGATAAATCAAAAAGTTCAGAAACAGAAAGAGTTTTGGGGCACTTAAGACGATAAACAAGTACGTAAGGATAAACCAGTTAGTTTCTCAGCGCAAAATAAACAGCATATCCCCAAACATCAAACGATTCGGGACACAGAAGAAGTAGGTCGATCTCAAATCATCAAACAAAAAGCATAGGTACATACATAGTCAACCGTGTTTGAACATCGCGGATGATCTGCTGCGTTTCGTCCTTGCTGGTGTTTGTATAAAGACAGTAAGACGGTGTTCTGTGTGTGTGTCTTTTAAAACAGTTCTTGGCATAAAGGGTCACTAAAGATGTTACCAAAAATGTAGGGATGAAGATGACTTGATGAAAAAGAACAGGGCTCTTCCGTTTAAATGTGTCTTCTTCTTCTTCTTGTTCTTCTTGTTCTTCTTTCTCTTCTTCTTCTTCTTTTTCCTCTTCTTCTTCTTCTTCTTCTTCTTCTTCTTCTTCTTCTTCTTCTTCTTCTTCTTCTTCTTCTTTTTCTTCTTCTTCTGTATCCCTCATTAAAGCATAGGCTGTCAACCAGCTCACATCCAGCCTATATTTTGCCATCGCATGCAGCTCATCCAAAGTCCTTCCCATTTTTCTAATCTGAGTCTCTAAATGCCGCTTCCATGTTTGTGGTCTGCTTTTATTCCTTTAACTCTGATTGTTCTACTGGTTGAACATTCTTCATAAAGTGATCGCCTCCCTCTCCCCCTAAATCCCTTTTTCTAGTTACTTTATCGAAGTGCTGATGAGGAATGTAAGGCTTTTCTATCTTCGATATGTTCTTTGCAAGGCTTTGTTCGACTATAATTTGGTCTTTATTTAAGTAACACAGTCGTTACAAATGACGAGAAACGTACAGATTTTCATTCCCAATGCAGGTCAACAAAAGTCTGAGAATCACTGGTTTTCACCAGTGTTGCCAACTTTTTTTGTGTGGATAAAAAACATCCAAAACGGAGTTTAAAAATATATAAAAACATCTAAATTTGCGTGGAAAAACGTCTTGAAAAACATCCAAATAGAAAGAGTCACAAATTACATAGCAATTGATATGACTTACCCTATGGAATCATGTCCTCATCTTTACTGAAGTCTGCCTTACAAGATCCACAGGAAAAACTTAGTTTGGATAATAAAGTTGAAGCTTCAGATCCAAAGTGACTCTGGTATGCTTTCCAATTTCTTTTAATTAAAACCCAATCAGGGAGCTGATAAGTGGAACAGTCTTTTCCTACTTTTATCAGGCCCAATTTTATTGTCAAGATAGCATTTCATCCTGTTTCTTAGGTTAGATTTTATAAATTCACTCCAAATGAAAAACATTTAGAAAGACATCTACCATCTAAACGTCAAAAACGCCATCTAAATGCAAGGGAAAACATCTAAATTTGGATGTAAAACATCCAAAGTGGCAACACTGGTTTTCAATTGTCTTACATATTTACAGACGATTGGAAGTAAGCAGGTGAATGTAACTACTGGAAGCTAGCGCCACCTGTCTTGGACTGACGTCGGCAGCGTTAATTTCTGTTTATAGATCTACTAAACAAACACGTCGTCTTTGTTCTTCGCGTTCCAAGTGTTCATTGCTTTTGGCAAGCATTTCTCGTCCACATCTTTGGCGATATATCTTTTTTACTACTTTTCTTTATTTTCTTCAACAGTTTATTTGCTTCCGGGAAGGTTAGCCAGGATTATTTTTTTTTTTTTCACGGCCGAATTCGTCGGCTGAAAAGCGCAAATTCCTGCTAGATTTTTTTTTTTTTAAAGGCACAACGAAATTACGTTACACATAAACATCTGACGAAGGAAGAAGTTTATAGTAGGCAACAATTTTACAACAGGAACTAAAACAGAGAGACCCGCTGAAGAAATACAGTGAACAAAGAGCACGGGAAAGGAAATGCAAAAGATTGAATGGCAGTATCAGCAACAACCTTGCATAAAATAAGATCAACTTCTGCAACGCAACAGAGAGTGCCAGCAAAATTATCTTATAGTTAAACTGCAACGAGTGGATGAGGTAGTCGACGACGAAGACGACGATGACGACGAAGAAGAAGAATAAAAAGAAGAAGAAGAAGAAGAAGAAGAAGAAGAAGAAGAAGAAGAAGAAGAAGAAGAAGAAGAAGAAGAAGAAGAAGAAGAAGAAGAAGAAGAAAAAGAAGAAAAAGAAAAAGAAGAAGAAGAAGAAGGAGGAGGAGGTGCGTAGTGGAAGAAGGAAACGCAGGAATAATTGTTTCTAAAACAATATAAAAAAACGTGCACTAAGAAACTTTCAACACACAGATCCCAGAAAAAGGCCACAGGAGATGAAGAATTAAAATAAAGGACTAAAAAGACAACCTACAGAAAGAAAAGATTATTATTAGAAATTAAGAACTACAGAAAAACGGACAGTATTACACATAAAAGGGAAAGACAAAAAATACGCCGTAGAAATAATGCATGGAAAGAAAGTATTTTTGTACACAGGCACATACATACACTCACACACACACGTACACACAACATACACACACATACACGAAGAAAGCAAAGTGTAAATAAATTCCTGGCGAAAGAATGGGTACATGCAGCAATGGCAATGCAGACGAGTCTAAAACAACTGTGTATGCTACAAAATAAAGGAACGATGCACTGGAAGAAAAAGAGTTTTGAAAATAAATGAATTAGATATATAGTAAAAACACACAACACGCACACACCGAACTCTGTACAGGAAGAAAGCGATATGTGTAAGAAGAAAGAGAGAGAGAGAAAAAACTACACAGGATGAAACATCATGGAACATCGACGTTAAAGGCGATAAAAGACAGAAAAAAAAAAAAAAAACACAGCTACTCTGGAGTTTTTAAGTGACAATGCACACGAAGAAACTACGGTGCACTGCAAGAAACGATAATATCCAGAAAAGAGGTTATGCTTTTCTTTATTACCTACTGGGACGTGAACTAACATTGAAGATACGCCAGAAGAGAAAGGGAATGGATAAGCGACAAAACACATGTGAAAACAACATGGTGGCAACTGGAAGATCCTCAATGTTGCAACAAGAAAAGGCTGGGAAAAGTACAGCTTTCAATAAAATAAAAAAAATTAAAATTAAAAAAATCACACATGATAAAGACATCTTGACATAGCTGAAGTTTTTAAGTAGCTGTACCATCTGAAAGCGATGCTGCCAATTTGGAAAAAGTTAAAGATTGTAAGAGAAATGTTTGGCAAAATATACAGAAGATTAAAACTTGAATGCTTTTCTGTAAGGAAAATGTATGGAAAATGGTTTGTGCTGGAAATGAATAGGATTATGTATGGTAGCTCTCTTCTATTGTGAGAGACAGAAGAGGGAATAAATAAGATAATACAATAAAAATGTCAGTCACATCGTATATCATTATCATCAAGAGCCTTGCCGACTGGTGTAGGCGATTATGCCTCTCTAGAAAATGCGATCTTCAGCAGCATGCATTAGTTCGTGTACATACACACATACACGCATATACTTACACACACACACACACACACACACACACATCCATCTATCTATCCATTCATACATCCACCCATCCATCCATCCAGCCACGCACTTACCCATCCATCTATTCATTCATGCCAGCAAGCCAGCTAGCCATCCATCCATTCATCTATCCATCTATCTATCTATCTATCTATCCATCACGCACGCATGCACGCACGCAGACAGGCAGGCAGGGAGGCAGGCAGACAGACAGATATACATTCATAAATGCGTACATACATGCGTACATACATACATACATACATACATACATACATACATACATACATACATACATACATACATACGTCCGTCCGTCCGTCCGTCCGTCCGTCCGTCCGTCCGTCCGTCCGTCCGTCCGTTCCGCCCGCCCGCCCGCCCGCCCGCCCGCCCCCCACGCCCCCGCCCGCCCGCCCGCCCGCCCGCCCGCACGCACGCACGCACGCACGCACGCACGCACGCACGCACACACACACACACACACACACACACACACACACACACACACACACATACATACATACATACATACATACATACATACATACATACATACATACATACATACATACATACATACATACATACATACATACATACATACATACATACATACATACATACATACAAGCGTACATAAATACATATATACACACATGCGTGCGTGTACACACACACCAACGCACGCACACACACACCAACGGACGCACGCACACACAGACAGACATACAGACAGACATAATACATACATACATACAGACATTACCCCCCCCCCCCCCCCCCCCGACACATACACACCTGATGTAAGCACACCGTAATCACACAAACAGCCGTAGAGTCATTACCGAACTCTAAATATAAAATGCAGCGATGGAAAACTCAGACTAAAGTAATATTAGGTTTAAGGCTGGGGGATCTTCGTTTGCTTTCGATTCCGATGTGCTTTTAATATGAAAGCACAACCAAATGACTCATAAACGATAAAACACGCCTGATTCATAAACCGACACATTCACATTTGGTGTAATTTATTTTAAGATAAATGTAGACTTCAATTCAGAGAGAAAGACTGAAGCACATATGTCAAATAAATTGTGAAAAGAGAGAATGAAAAATGAGAAAACGTTAAAGCTTCAAACACTGAGCCAGCTAAACAGAAAAGTAAAATAAATTACACCACAAAAGTTTTTAAACAATTTTGCAATCTACATAGGGGCGCCGCTATGGTCTAGCGGCTAGACGCTTGCCTGCGGATCCGATGGTCGTCGGTTCGGGTCCCAATGCAGCCAAACTGTTTCAAAGGTAATCTTGGCTCCCAGGATGACTCAGTCTTAAATCAAGCAAAGTCATGGGAAGTAAAAGCGGCCGGTGTGATTCTAAACATACCACCCGCCGAGTGTCTATAGGTCTTAAAAATTGTTAAGTCCAGCCGTATAATAAGAATAAACTCACAGGGAGCAAGTACAGCGGGGATCTACAGTCATCAGTAGAAATTATCCTCTTTCGACACACGTTTCGGCCCACGATTCCTAAACGTATTCGGAGGTGGGCCCACCTGAGTTCATGAAGCTCAGGGCTGCTTCCCCGCTGCACAGAATTACCGGATGGTGTTATTATTTCGGCCAGAGACAAGACGACTTAGTGGTTTCGAAGGAGGTACTGTGAGATAAGAAGCCGCCACGGCAGCGTAATTAGAACAGTCCGCATGCCTGGGACGACCGAGCGACAAGCTTACTTTGGTTTACCGGACACATGTTGGACTTTTATTAGCAGTTGGCAGAGGGACACTGGCAGACAATTCGTACACGATGGACTTTCAAAGGGATGAGAAACTCCTTTCCGCTAGACACCCGGACCAGCTCACCGAGGCCCGTCCGCTACGTTGTTGCGCTGCGTCCACAGCCAGCTAGAGGCCCTTTCGGCAACCTCTCCCAGTTTTTTAAGTGTTCGTTTCCGTTCATTACCGCGCAATCCTAGTTCTTTTACCACATTGTAGAGCGAAGTGGAAACGAGGCCTCTCGCTCCCACTTCGACGGCAAATACCCGTACCGTGTAAGCTTCGTTTCTCCTCAAACCGGCTGCTAAATCACTGTACTTCTCGAGCTTGTACAAATGATTCTCCTCCATCCGCGACTCAAACGGGACCGTCAACTCAATCAGGATGAGCTGCCGTTTTTGCGCAGAATGGAGAACGATGTCCGGTCACAGGCCGGTTTTACGGATCAACTCGGGATACCGTTCATGTCCTGGCAGATCAACCGCCAGTAACCAGTGCCTCGCAGAGTCTAGCGCAGATGGAGCGAATGCGTTTTGGTTGACCTTACCTTTTGGAACCTGTCCAGCCTTGAGGAAACGAATGGGGACGATACTAGAACTGGCTCTGGCATTAGCCCTCATTCTAGCCTGGTCGACAACGGCTGCTAACTCTTTTAGCACCTTGTTGTGGCGCCAGGTATAGCGGCCTTGACCTAGAGCTTTCCTGCACGCGGACAGGACGTGCTCAAGAGTTTGCTTTGATTTGCACAACGGGCAAGTCGGATCGTTGGTCGCAGACCATTTAACCATGTTAACACCGGACGGTAATACATCGTACGCCGAACGAACGATAAAGCTCAGTCGCAGTGGGGTCATCCGCCAGATCTCACCCCATGTGAGTATTCTAGGCAATGCGCTCTCCAGGCTGACCCAATGGCCCTGCTGCGACTGCTGGGCTGCTTTCTGGACCCGAACCTCGTTTTCGTTGTCCCTCACCGTTTGTATCACCATGTCTCGGCGTTCTTTGGCTGAGGCCTTTGACCACCAATTGACCTTCCCGTGCCCAGGCCTCGGCGGTCGGTTTGTGTGTAACCCATAATCTCCTTCAATTTTAGTGCGTTCTGAGCAGATTCAATCGCATCGAGGACCCTCCACTTCTGACCAGTCTTTAGAGCGGGCTGGACAGCGATGACATTTGGGTCTGAGGACTCGCGCAAAAGCATGGCGAGCCTAACTTTGCCGACTTTAAACTCTTCGGTTATCGACTTGAACGGAAGTACCAGCTTAGCCTGTTTACAATACAGAGCCACGTCGGTCAGACAAGGCGGTGCACCAATCCACTTTCTTAAGGCTGTGTTGATTTTCTTTTCCATGGTTTCCACTGCAGTCATCGTCACCTCGTAGACTAGCAGTGGCCATAGGAGCTTCGGAATCAACATGAATTGGAGACACCATACCTTGAATTTTCCGATCAGCCTGCATCGCTCGATCGCGAGCACAGTAGCCTATGGGGGACTGCCCCGTAGGCGTTGGCTAAGTCCAACCATATAACGTGCAAATCGGTTCTCTCATGCTTGGCTCTCTGGATAGCCTCCCAAATCATGGTCGCGTGTTCAAGGCACCCAGGAACGCCTGGAATGCCACCCTTCTGAACACTCGTATCTATGTACTTGTTAGTCATCAGATACTGTGTGAGCCGGTGAGCCATGACTGAGAAGAATATCTTACCCTCGACATTCAACAGCGAGATGGGCCTGAATTGGGAAAGACTCTTCGAGTCCTGCTCTTCCGTATATGCTCAATACGCCCAAAGGCGTGGAAAAGGGTCCTTTACTTAAAGTCGAGACAGACTAAAGTGCAACTGATTGTATTCCATTGAGTTCGGCTTCTCTCAGCGCAATGGCTAGCGGCTGGCCGAGCACGTCGCACAAAAGAACGAATTCTGTAGATCCTGGGACGAACCCCTGAGGGATTAAATGTATCGCTATAAAAATTGAAAAAGGACGACGCAGTCTGTGAAACGAACCCGTGACAGTGGCGCATTGGGCATATGTTGCTAGGCTAATATTTTGCAAAGACCAATCGAAGCTCAATGGGTGATATGTGACCAACATCAGGCCAACCGCCTGCTTTGTCAGCGAGACGATCAGCTGGATTGTTGTCTCGCACTCCTGCACGCCCTACACAGTATTTCCATGTAAGTAAGCTCTTGAAATGTTGAAGAGATGATGTTTGGTATCCTACCATTTCACTTGTGCCCATTTTAAGTATAGTCATTACCATCATCATCAAGCGCCTTGTCATCTGGCGTGGGTATCATGCCCTTTCACAATCTGCGCAAACTGGCGTGGGTGATCATGCCTCTCCACAATCTTCGAACTTTATTTAACTAACAGCCTGCATCAGTTCGTGTGCTGACACCCCTCCATCCTCGATAAAAGTGTGCCAAGAATCGGTTCTTTAATTTTACACCACCACATCTCGTCGGCTTTGAGATTTCGCAAGGAATTCCTAAGTATCTCTAGGGGTTTTCCTGGGCAGTACCAAATTATGGTCGTGGATTGGGGGAAATGGGGTAGGGTTAGAGCTAGTGTTAAATGAAAAGCGTCTACTGCGTTCCGAAGATTTCCCTACCAAATCTGGAAGCCGACTAGATGTGGTAGCATACAATTAAAGAACCCAAGAATCTTCTCGAGTTGTCCTTCTCTGGCTTTTACTGTTCCAAAGCGTACGTGTTCGTTCCCAAATGGGCTTAACCACGCCTGCGTTATCGTGTAACAATATTCACCAAATTGTGCAGAGCCAGCCAACCTGCCCACCTGTTAATTTCCCAACTCACCAGTATGACCCAAAGAAAAGATCTAGACAATGGTCTGCACCCTTGACCTCCGAAGTGAAGCATGCCACTCTGCACGAAGCAAGTTTGTCCTCAACTTCCTCAGCATGCTTTCTGAATCAGTTACAATCATGATGTGTGAGGTATATTGTGTTTTCTAACCAGCGAAAAAGCTGCAGTGACCGCCTCCACCTCCATTCTTGAGTTAACCGCACAAGACTGTCTCTAATGTTTGTGATAAGTTGTCTTCGAACCCTCGCCTTCTTTAACATATCTAGGGTTCCTCTTTTAGGATGTCCACGGAAATCTGAGAATTCTTATGTAAAACCACATTTATGAGGCCTCACAAAACTGGCTTTTTTATTGACAGTCCAGGATTCACAGCTATATGTTTAAACTGGCTCTATATAGCATGTGAAAATTCTTTTCTGACCACCAGTCAAAAAGATTTATTTTAGAAAATGTTCTTAGTTTTATCAAATGCAAATTTAGCATGTCCTATTCTGTTCTTTATCTACGTGATGCTATGAATTCCAGAGAAATTTGACTAAAAAGCTCAACAAAATGGGAAAAAGGAAAACGTGCACAAAACAACACAACGTAACGTTTCGGCCAGGCAGCCTTTTTCAAACACAAGTGGACTACACAAAAGAGGAATGGAGAGTATGTAGATCTCTAAGGGGTGACGTGAGCGACGTTTAAAAAATGTGATGCGGAATAAATGAAATAAAATAAAATAAACGATGGCTAAAAAATATAGTCACAATACTAGGAATAAAAGAAATGCAAGTGTTAATGATACATAAATGATATTGATAAGAAATAGAATATGGTAATAATATGAAATAAAATAAAATAATTAACATTTAAAATGTAATAAGATTAGAACTATTTAGATGAAGGTATGTTGGATATTGATACCTCTTGGACTAAGAACGCCAAGGCTGTGGATAAGGCGATTTTCCAAAGCGAGGCGGGTAGTATGATCGCCAGAGCAAGATTTTAATGCTGTGACAGATATGTCATCTTTACCGCTGTGGTCAGGGCTATTAAAATGAAGAGGGATTGGTTTGAGTGTCTTCTTGTCGATATCAGAGAGGTGTGTTCCCGGAAACGACGTGATGCTAGCTCGCTAGAACAGTTGGCTAAACCGGACTGCGCGGCAACCGGGGTGGCGAACTCCTTTTGGTCCGGGTTCACGCCCGGGGGGTAGGCAGAAAAGCTATATTGCTCCCAGATTTACCGTATCATAGAATCAAAGCCGAAGACTTTCGATATCAATAGTACCGAGCTAAAAGGTTAACAACTCAAGGTTTCTGGATACTTTTTTAAACAAAAATCTACGTGACACATTTTGCATCTAATGTTTTCGGGTGTATAGATAATTAAATTTCCCTACTGGTCCTACATAACGTTTTGCACTCCTAATATTCATTTAGGCAATATTTTTATTATCTGATATTTCCATTGCTTGTAATTAGGAATCAGAAATAAACAGTTCCTCTGGTAAATTTGTTATCAGCTGTCCACTTCATAGCTGCAGTGATTGCTTTCCCCCTATATTTCACTCTTGAAGTTGTAGAAATAAAAAAGAGAAAAGGCAGACAATCAAAAAGATAAAAGAAAGAAAGACGTCTGGGCAGACAGATAGGCATACACAGAAATAGAGAAACGTTGCCAACAAACACGCTTTATGCAGGTTTCGTGAATAATAAATATATTAAAATAGACACCGAAACGCGAGCGAACCGACAGGAAATCACATTAACTAGTGATCGGGAAATACGGAAAAAACTCACACAAAATGCAACGGCCAAAACCTCGTTTTTGTTGGTTGTCAATTATTGTGTTTATTTCTTATCAAGTCAGTTGTCGCTAACCCTTCTTCTTTCACTTTCTTCCTTTGTTCTTCCTGCTTCTTCGCTGTATTTCAGCTTTGTAATACCTTGTTTGCCAATGCTTACCCTTTTCCGCTTTGTTTCTTCTCTCTTCTACCTCTAATCCTTTTTTCTCTCTATCTCTTTCTTTGTTTGCTAGCTCTCCATATATATGTTTCTTATTTTTTTCTTCTCCTTCCTTTTTTCTTCACACTTCTACGTCGTCATCGTCCTTGATCGTCCTCCGCTATTACGCTTCTTCTTCTTCTTCTTCTTTTTCTTCTTCTTCTTCTTCTTCTTCTTCTTCTTCTTCTTCTTCTGCTTCTTCTTCTTCTTCTTCTCACTGCTACATTCAGTATATGAAAGATACAATGTGTCACAAGCGAAAATATACTTTAAAATCATAACAGACAGTAAACATATTCCACATGAGGCCTTGGTGGATAGCAAGGGTCATCGGACGAAACCAGATGGCTCTTGGATGGCACAAGCAGAAGTCATGATCAGAACTGCTTAATCTTCTTCTTCTTCTTCTTCTTCTTCTTCTTCTTCTTCTTCTTCTTCTTCTTCTTCTTCTTCTTCTTCTTCTCTTCCACCTTGTACCTCAGTAATGTGTCGGGGGGAGATGTAACGTTCGTTGATGAACTCTGTCAAATGCACTATTAGGATTATTGTTCATCTATGTAAGGCTGTTCTGAAGGCCTTCACTCCATCTTTTCCGAGATCTTCTGCTCCGCTATAAAGTTTCAGTGTGGCTTGCTGTGGTAGATAGTACCAAGACATTATTGTACTGCTTGTTCTGCGGGTTCGATATTGCAAGGTCAGGAATTGGTTACAAATCCGCCCAGAAAAACAAACTTGCACAGTGTGATAGTTGCTTGCACCGAGGGTGCCGGGAATGGATACGCGTAGAGTGACTTGCATTGCTTGATAAGACTTTGATCAAGAACATATCATAGATTTTCTGTCAATGATATTTCGATGTGCGAGGTAATGAGCAAGCTGATAGACTGGCTGCTGCGGCTCGTCTGGGCGGTAAGCTACTCTGTGACTAAGCGGGTGTGGTTAAAGCTTTCTGGAAACAAGTGGACAGTGCAAAAGAGCGGACCGAGCATCCGCACATTGACAGGATAATTCAACCCAGGGTGTGGGGGTTGGAAGGGGGGGGGGGGTGTAATCTGAGAGCCTGGAAGATATTCAACACTGAGGGAAAACCGGCGGACTTTTCATCAGGTTGCAATTAGTACGTTTAGCATTTTGACTCTTCGTTGGTTACTGAGAAAGGAGACGGAGCACGTGTAGAAATGTCCCAAGCGCAGGGATGTCAATTTTTGATTGATTCGGTAATTCATACTGCTACACGTTTCATATATTTGGGGACAGTGCGCGCAGTCTCAGGGGAAACTGTCGTGAAGGCAATTAGATCGTCCGACCTCCAGATAACATTGGTCAAAAGCACAAGCAGTACAGGTAAAGGTGATAGGATCGACTTCATTGCATCTGGTTTACCCCATATGACTCAGTGTCTTTCAGCAGAACAGTTAGCTGCCTGCCGAGAGAGTTGCACAGAGCACGGCCTTCGTAGCTCCGGTGACGATCCTCATGGATATCCGTGAAAATTGCACTAGTGAACTAAACGGCACCGCCGTAAAACGAACACACAATAATCAGAGTGCGAGGAAAATGGCCTTACCACTTCGTCACGTAGACCACGACCCCCCCCCCCCCCCCCCCCCCCCCCGCCCTATTTCGCCGTAGCGATAAATGTCTGAGAGCTCAAGGTAACCACTTTGAGAAGTTCGTGTAATTGTAGAAGTTAGATAATTCGTTAGGTGCTGGGTCAACTAACGCCATTTTTGGCACATCGAAGAACATCCTTCTCTACCGCGACAAAGCTAACAATGGCTACGTTTCAGCAGTGCTGCCAATGGGATTTTTTTTTTTTTAAACCCAGCTTTGCTGAACAAAAACCCAAGCAATACATAGGCAAAAAATAAAAAAAAAAATTTTAAAATTTAAAAACCCAGATTGTTAAAAAGTACAAATTTTATAGTTACGAAACGAAACATTTACCCACTTTTAAATAAGAATATTTTTTTTAAACTCCAGATTTCAAAATTTGAACCCAAGGAGTCAAACAAAAACCCAGATCTGGGGGTAAAAATCCATCATTGGCAGCCCTGCGTTTCAGCCAGTTTGTGCTACCGGTGGCAAACTGGGACCCTTACGATAAAAAAAGAGCGCAAATTTAAAGCAACAGAGTCTGAGAGCAACGGTTCTCAACCTGTGGCTAGCGACCTTTTCAGGGGTCGAACGACCCTTTCACTTGGGACGCCTAAGACCATCGTAAAACACACAATCACTAAAGTTTTAAAATAGCAACAAAAATAATTTTACGGCTGGGGGTCACCACAACATGAGGAACTGAATTAAAGGGTCGCAGCATTTAGAAGGTTGAGAAACACTGTCTTAGAAGAGCTACCAATGTAATAAGAAGGGATAACATTTAAAAAAAAAAAAGAAATTAGACAAAGACGAGAACCTATATGGGTAGTAAAGGTCGTTAGAGAGCAACAGATGATGTTGTTTGGCGAGATACCCTGATACCAACTGCCACACTGAAAAAAAACAATCAACACAAAGCTTGGGAAAGTCAGAGTAAAATATGGGAAGACCAGGTAAAAATATGGAACGACATCAACAACAAAAAAAAGCTTCAAATAAATAATGATCAATGGATGCAACGCGTTATAAAGAGCACACAGAAGATCCTTACATCGCCCTAACACCTCGATGCAGTAAGTGGAAGAAGAAGAAGGAAGAGGAGAAGGAAAAGAAGAAGAAGAAGAAGAAGAAGAAGAAGAAGAAGAAGAAGAAGAAGAAGAAGAAGAAGAAGAAGAAGAAGAAGAAGAAGAAGAACGAGGAAAAAGAAGGGAAAAAAGAAGAAGAAGAAGAAGAAGAAGAAGAAGAAGAAGAAGAAGAAGAAGAAGAAGAGAAGAAGAAGAAGAAGAAGAAGAAGAAGAAAAAGAAGAAGAAGAAGAAGAACAAGGAAGAGGAAAAGAAGGGAGAAGAAGAAGACGCAAGTTTGTAATGTGTGTGTGTGTGTGTGTGTGTGTGTTGAAATATGCATACGTGTATATTGACATCAAAGTATGCACATGTGTAAGCAAAAATACATCTACATGTATGTGAATGTTTACATGTATAAGCGCGCAGTTATGAAAAGCTTAGTATACGCATGCTTCTGCACTGGAAAGTGACTATGACGTTTACGATTTCTCGGACAAGGACGAAGAGCTGGTAGCCCCGGTGTCAGTTTGGTTAAAAATGGTTCATCTGTTGAAATACGGAAGACAGCAGGTGACTCCCATGATGAAATGCCTGCATTAGAAAACCAACCCACAACAGAGTAATTCTGACGTTTACAGCATGTGTGCGCGTGAATGCACGTGTCTGGGTACTCAGTAGTGAGAGAAGAGGAAGAGGGATGAGAAAGCAGGACAAGCAACGACAAAGAAGGAGGAAGCGGAACACGAAAATGAGGAAGGGAAACAGAGAAATATGACGATGCGGGAAGGGTAAAAAGGAAAATGGATATGATACGTTGATGAAGATTATGCTGATGAGGAAAAGGAGATGGAGGATGACAAGGAGGTCCGTCTATTTTGAGGAAACTGACTATTTTGGATTCACAAACTATTGTTAGAAATTAAAATTTAAAAAAAAACTTGTCCTTTTTCTATTCAGGCTAAACTCAACATGACCCGGATACAAAACACCTGGCTTCTCTACTAGGGTTCAGTGTCAGCAACAATGACACACAGGACAATGGAGTGTAGGACACGTGCAAGTCGCATCCCTTCTTCTACAACATTCACACAGGCCAGACTAGAATATCTGCTGCTAACTTCCCACGGACGTTGTTCGGGGAACGTTTTGTGTCCTTCATTGTTATAGTGATGCTCTTGTCTCTTGATATTCATGTGTTTCGAATTATTCATTTATTCAACGATGACCTAGCATGTTTTGACACTTGTCTTTCGCGGGCGTCGTTTTCCGGGGCGTCGTTTTCCGCTGCACACTCCAAGAGGTCTAAGTCTTTTAATGTATGCGTTTTGCAAAGAATAAAGTGTCGAAGACTGAACAATTACTAGTGTCCGCTCTGTCAGATGCCTCCTTAAATGGCAGGGAATGTTCATGTTTTGATCCTGCCTTTCCTTGAGGAATTACAGAGAAATTTGACTAGAAATTTGACTAAAAAGTTGAACAAAATGGGGAAGCAGAAAAAAGTTATTTTTTGTGTAGTTTGACAAAGGCTGCCCGGCCGAAACGTTACGTTATTTGTGTTGTTTTGTGCACGTTTTTCCTGCTTTCCCTGTTTTTTTTTTAAGCTTTTTAGTCAAATTTCTCTGGAATTCCGTGTATTAGCTTGACTGCAGTCACCCCCATATTTTCACCATTTTCGGACTTTCCTTGAGGGCCTACCAGTCTGTTCATAGTTGCCCTAGATGGGTTCTCCAGGGGCAACAGCTAAGATAAAGGGACAGAGACAACCCACACAAAAAAGGCAACAGCTTGTCACACGAAACCAAAGGGTAAGGCTAATCCGAGGATGTCGGATTTGTCAGCCTATGGGTGCAGATATCACAGCTATGCTGTAAACATGCACAACGCATTCACATCACTCAGACGAACGAAAAAATGATCGATCACACATCTCTTGCTCAGAGACCAAAGTCGGTTTATAATAAACTTATCCATTACTAGCACCCCCATACCAACACCATTACCTTAACAACAACTACAGCAACAACAATACAAATATAGTTAACACAGTACCACTGTTTCGAAATCCTACAACTATCACTATTTTTGCTTCTACAACTGCAACTATCACTACTACTACTACTAATGTTACTACCACTAATACTACTGCACCTACAGCTATTACTGCTGTCGAAATTATTATTACACACATAACAAGAGGATATCATAAAAACGCATCATTGCAACACACTTATACCCTTGCAACACACTTCGGCTCGCTAGCTTAGTTGGTTAAACCTGACTTCGCGGCGACCAGGTGACGAACTCCTTTTGGTCCGGGTTAGCGCACGGGGGTAGGCAGAAAAGCCGCATTTCTCACAAATTTACAGTATATATCATGGAATCAAAGCCGAAGGGTTGCGATATCCATAGTACCGAGCCAAATGGTTAACAATTCATGGTTTCTGAATATTTAATAGTAATAATAATAATAATCCCTTGTAACACTCTAAACTACAATAACTATCACTATCACTAAAACAACTGCTTCTAATACACACCCAAACACACCGGTCGTACAGGACCTCCTAACAACACACCGTTCCAACACATCCGTGAAACAGATCCATGCACCATACACACTTACAACACAGACGTACCAGACATTCCAACAACACACCGTTCCAACACATCCGTGAAACAGATCCATACACATACACACTCACAACACAGACGTAGCCGACATTCCAACAACACACCGTTCCAACACATCCGTGAAACAGATCCATACACATTTACACTCACAACATAGACGTAGCCGACAGTCTAACAACACACCGTTTCAACACATCCGTGAAACAGATCCATACACATACACACTTACAACACAGACGTACCAGACATTCCAACAACACACCGTTCCAACACATCCGTGAAACAGATCCATAC
>CAJHNH020001125.1:489005-511505 GCA_905116865.2 Candidula unifasciata
TGTTTTACTGTTAAAGTCTGTGACTTCCACCGCCCTGGTTTCAGAGTCATGGCCTACTTATTTTTATTGTGATGTTGTTTCCTTCTTGCTGCATACCAGGTTGTTTCTTTATGTTGGTTCTTTTCTTAGCGATGCATACCGGGTTGTTTCTTTATGTTGGTTATTTTCTTAGCGATGCATACAAGGCTGTTTCTTTATGTTGGTTCTTTTCTTAGCGAAAAGGTCGATCTGGAATAGTGGTTAGGAGAGTATGTGCATGTTTCTCTGAGTTGACTTCAGATGAGTCAAGAATGGACATCTAAACACTGGGGACATTTCCATAACCGTTCCGTCCTCATCCTCAGCAGTCAGCGAGAAGTTTCAGTTTTGTTGGTGCTAGAAACTGATTATTTGGCCGTCTTGTATTTTCTCTAAGTTTCTGAGTTTAGAGTGTTCGACCATTCTTAACCTCCCATGCCTGCCATGGTGGCCGATTTTCTGTACTTTCTGATCATCAACAGGGAAAATCCGCAGGACACCGGACAATCAAATATATCAGGGGGTGGTAGATTACTAGTCTCTGCTAGTTGTACCACCCTCATGACTCCGAGTTATTCACTTGCTTCCAAAAAGCCTTGACCACATCTAGTTAGTTTGTCAGCTCACTACCCGTGTTGCAGAATCAACAAGTCTGTCATTGTGAGTCGTTGTATGTTTTGTTTCGTGATATTATCTTTGTATGTTTTGTTTCGTCATACTGTCTTTGTATGTTTTGTTTCGTAATACTATCTTTACATGTTTTGTTTTGTTTCGAAATAATATCTTTGTATGTTTTGTGTCCTCATACATGTTTTTGTTTCGTAATATATATATATATATATATATATATATATATATATATATATATATATATATATATATATATATATATATATATATATATATGTGTGTGTGTGTGTGTGTGTGTGTGTGTGTGTATTATTATCTTTGTATGTTTTATTTCCTATTACTATCTCAGTCGACGTTGTTCACACTGGGAAGCCCCATGCGTGCCCACTCCGACGCAACAGTCATCTCAAGGGAAAGTGAAGGGTGGAATACATGTCACTATTGGTAAATCGCAAATCGACACATCCTAAATATATCAAGATATCAACCTTATACCAAGAAATAGTATGACAGGCAGGAGTCGATATGACGTATTTTTGACGCACCAATCGATACGGAGGTCTGGCGAGACCGGTGATGGAGGGCGCAGTTGCCGGAAAAAGAGGCAGACGCTGACCTCTGGGAATAAGGATGCAGCCTATTGAAGATGCATGGGCTATGAAAGCACATAGCATAAGACAGTCACCCCACCGACACCGGACTACATGTTATTTCTCACAATAGTAAACTAAAGTAAAGTAAAGGACCTTTTTCATTACCTTCGGCCGTATTGGGTATATAGGGCTAGACCCATATTTAATAGACTAGTCCGCACTCGGTGGGTGATATGGTCAGCATTATGCCGCCCGCCTTTACCTCCCAGGACTGTACTTGGTGATCATTTAAGGCTGTGTCGACCCAGCATTGTAAGGGTACTAGGTCAATCTCTGGGAAGTAAAGGCCCATCAAGCGCCGACTGATCTAAAAAAAAATACAGGTCTAGCCCTATATGCCCAATACGCCTGAAGGCGAGGTAGAGGGTGCATTAGTTCCTGATAATAATAAAGCGGTTAAGAAAAGTGTTAAACTCATTTTCTTTGACAAAGTCCCCCGTATGAGTTCCACAGCCCCATTTTAGGAGATACAATACTGGACCCACTGTGCCCTATCAAGCATGTCGTAAACGTCGACTACTTAAGAGTGTTTTATTCGAAGTCAGAATGCATCTGCCTGGAGACGAGGAACCAATCCAAAAACCCAGATTTGTCAAACGGAGGAGCACGCAAATTCCAAGTTCTGGAACAAGTCAAGTCCAGAAGTGGTCGAACCATCAGAATTTTCTGCCAGAGTTTACGGCCGGTGAACCCTACGAAAAAGATGTGGTTAAACATTTATAAAGAGAACAACGCGCACGTGTGTGTGAATGTTTGTGTGATGGCTCTTCTTCTTCTTCACTTCCTCTTTTACCGCTGTGGGTGTCCAGGGAGATATAAGGTTCTGTTTCTAGCTCTTCTGGCTGCCTCGACCATAGGCACATCGTGCTGTTGTAGAGTTTCTCTGATGTTATCCTTCCATCTTGTTCTTGGTCTACCCTGTGCTCTACGTCCTTCTTCTCTTTCCATGTATGCTTTGTATGGTATGGTGTCACAAGGCATTCTCTCTAAGTGGGCAAACCATTTCACTTGCTGTCTTTGTATGTAATCCAGAATTGGTTCTGTGCCGACTTGTTCTCTTATGATCTCATTCCTGATCTTATCTCTTTTGGTCACTCCTACAGCCTGTGTTATGGTTAACGTGAGTAAAAGTGACTCATTAGTGTTGGAAGTTCCCGAAGCCTGTAATCCTGGAAAGCACAGTTGAATGAAGGGGAAAACAGAACAAAAAAAAACGTGTATTCCAAGTTGGTTATCCAAGTCTTTATCACGATAAGATTGTTCTGGATTCCCAAACGGCTGGCCCAACATTGACAAGATCACGACACTGGAAAGAAAAAAGTATCTCCCTCGCCGTTGCGATTTTCACAATCGAAGTGGATTAGTAGTTCTTGTTCGCCCTGACTGTTTCTCATAGAATACAGGCATAGAGTGGACGTTGCCTGTCTCTGTCCTTGTTCCTTAGAGATTACAGATAAAGTAAACATTGGCTTTTTCTGTCTGTTCCACAGGGAATATAAAAATAGTGAACACGGGCCTTCTCTATCTGTTCTACCGAGAATATATAAATAGTGAACATGTGCGTTCGTTGTCTGTTCCTTAAATAACACAGAAATAGTGAACAAGAGACTTCTCTATTTGTTCCACAAAGAATACAGAAATAGTGAACATGGGCCTTCTCTGTCTGGTCCTCAGAAAATATAGAAATATTGAACGTTGTCCCTTTTTGTCTGTTGCTCAGATAATTTAGAAATAGTGAACATTGTCCCTTTCTGTTCCTAATAGAATATATAAATAGTGAACTTTGCCCTTTTCTGTCTGTTCCTCAGATAATATAGAAATAGTGAGCATTACCCCTTTCTGTCTGTTCCTCAGAGAATATAAAAATTAGTGAACTTTGCCCCTTTCTGTCTGTTCCTCAGATAGTATAGAAATAGTAAGCATTGCCCCATTTTATCTGTTCCTCAGAGAATATAGAAATAGTGAACATTGCCTTTTCTGTCTGAACCTCAGAGAATATAGAGAAAGTGAACATTGCCTACAGCTTAGGTGACAATCTACAGGGCCTTCAAAACAGTCCTACTTCTTGATACAATTGCATTTTTTTTAAATATATTTCAAATGCAATATTCTCCTATGTTTTAAAAAAATGTTTTCAATTGTAATTTAGAGACGTTTAGAGGATTATTTAACACAATTTTTAGTGATTTGCGATTTGCAAACGCATTATTTGTTATTTCTTTTAATTAAAAAGTAAATGACAGTATATTTCCACTATCCATACATTCAAAATGCGTTTAATTTTAGTTTGCTGAAATTAGTTGGTGCATTAAAACGAAAGGAGTCTCAAGGCTGTATATAGCTAGGGGTCTTATTAAGTCTACAACCGGCCCTGGCAAACGGGGAGGTAGGCACCGACGGGTGGAGTCTTAACAAGTTTATATCCTGACATAAAAGGTTAAAGATGTGGACAAGGAGAATTGCCAGCACCCGGCAGTAACGCACCTGACAATTTACCTGAGATAGAAGATTCACTAGATGTAAAGATGGTCATTGACAACCTCGCCCAAATCAAACAAAAACCTTCAAAGCCCTTATGATTCATCTCCAGTGTACTGAACCTGAACACACTGTACAGATCTGCCCACTACACCTACAACTACGAAAAGAAACCTGGCCTCAAGAGAGCTGCGTGGTCCGCCTCGAGTGCTAGAGGTTCCGGGTTCAATTCCCGGTAAAAGCGTGACTGGACTTGGACTTATAGTAATTCCCCCTGGTCTCTGAGTAGTGAGATCGGACGCCCGTATGCATTGCTGCGCACGTAAAAAATCCCTTGGCAGTTGGAAATCGAAAAGAGCAGCCAGCGTAACGGCGCTGCACGGGCAAAATCTTGAGTTAAAAATCCACCTAAAGTATTTCAAGATCCTCGCCGGTGCTACAGAACCTGTGCAATGTGCTGAGCTTCTTCGGACTCAAAATTAAAGTTAAAAGGAGAACGGAGCAAATATGGGTTACTACCCGTGGGCCATGATGTTGATCCGTTGTTCAAACCTCAAACCTGGCCTTGCAGAGCAAGCTATGAGGGACCACGAGGGACCTGCAACTGACATTCGAATTCATAGAGTCCGCGTGAGCATACGAACAAGAAACCGAACACAAAGAAGAAGACAAAAAAATAAAGATTTGTTCCCCCGTTTATTTGTCTGCCCCACTTCTAGTTTTTATCTTGCCATGACAAGACCTATCCGCCCATCTTGACATCACGTATAACAACCAATATAGATTCACCACCTCGTTATTTCCCTGCCATGTCACTGGGATAAGAACAACAATAATACAACTCCTACATGCAGCTGCCTATTTTTAAATTATGTTGTTCATTTGCGATGCTGATTCCCTCTCCCCCCGGATTTTTTCCTGACCCTTTACGATTACATCTCTTTATCTGCCTGTATAGACTGCATCGACAGAGTAGATTGTGTGTGCGTGTGTGTGAGTGCGTGCGTGCGTGCGTGCATACATGCGTTAATGCATGCGTGCGTGCGTTGTGTGAGTGTGTGTGTATGGTGTCTAAAAAATCTGATACCTGTTTTAGATATAATCAGCTTCGTTGTGATCAAATTCAGTGCCATTTCACATGACATGCTTGATATTGATTATATAAGAACTGCCATTTTCCAAGTCTATGGTCTAAGTTGACGTACTGTTTAAGGGAGTTGAATAATATAATATAGTACAGACGGTGGCTGGTCACTTCATAAACCACCAGAAATCATCATCATCCTTATCATCAAGTGCCTTGCCGACTGGCGTGGACGGCCTTGCCGACTGGCGTGGACGAACATGCCTGTCCTCAATCTTCGATCTGCAACTGCGTGCATAAGTTCGTATGTTGACACCCCTCCATGCCGTGACAAAAGACAGTCAAGAATCTTGTCTTTCCTCTGTCTCTCTTTTGACAGACCTTTTCAGTGGTCACAACATATTCCATTCTCCCTCTTCTGATAGTATGCCCAAAAAATTATGACTGTCTCTGATGTTTGTGATAAGATTGAGAAATATACATTCATAGGTAATCACCGGCAACTATAGAAGTAAGGAAATAGAGACCGGCGGTCGGACACATAGGTAGGTAGGCAGGTAGGCAGGCAGATAGACAGACACATAGGCTGTTAGGTATGCTGGCAGACAGTCAGATATACTGATAGACGGACGGTCGAATCAATGAACGAGCCGTACAAAGTACGAATGGATGGATAGAGATACAGAGAGACAAACAGAATAACAGACATACTAGACAGACATACAGCTAGATAGTGATGGTTAGACGGGTCTGTTCTTGTTTTCTCCCACAATGGGGATCCAGAACATACATGGGGAATACATGTATATATATATATATCAATACAGAGAGAGACAGGGAGAGACACAGAGAGAGAGAGAGCGCGCGACAGAAAGAGAGAAAAAACGAATGAAAAAACGAATTTTGTTCCCAAAGGGTTCAAAATTGGGCAAGCAGGCCCGTCCTATGTTCGGCCCTTTCCAGCACTTGTCTTTTATATGAGAGAGGGAGACAGAGAGAGAGAGAGAGAGAGAGAGAGAGAGAGAGAGAGAGAGATCTATGCAATTCACAGACTGTAAGCTCTACAAGAGAGGGATTCTAACTGTGTTGCCCGACAAATTACGAAAGCACCAACTCGAGAAAACAGGCCTAATTTAACATGCTACGACCTAAACCTGATACCTCTCATAACCACTGTCACTAGGATTAGGAGGAGGAGGAGGAGGAAGAGGCACCAGCAGCAGCAGCAACAGCAGCAGAAAAAGAAGGAGAAGAAGAAGAAGAAGAAGAAGAAGAAGAAGAAGAAGAAGAAGAAGAAGAAGAAGAAGAAGAAGAAGTGTACTAGGTAGCGACCTTTGCAGATGGTGAGAAAATAAAAACCCGCCAAGAAAACCACGTTAAAAAATCATGAAACATGATATTGATGGACTGAAAAAATTAACATGAATTAAGGACAAATATCTGGCAAGAAAAGCAAAGCAAGTCAGGTGGGCAACAAAAATATATTCCCAGGGTACCCATTTTCGGTAAACGAAAAGTGACCGATAAGAAGCTATGGCCAAAAACAAATTAACGTAAAATGTGACTTGGAAGTTCAATAAACTAACGGTTGTTTCTCGCTCCCTAGCGTCAAACTGTCGTTAATTTGTCTTCAACGTGCTTAGTACATAAGAGGACAGACGAGGCTAAGTCAAATGTACGTAACCACGTGAAAAATATTTTTTTTTACTTTTCGCAATTCGGGTCTCGTTTCTTTCTCACCCCTTCTTTAATATATGCGGTATACTGTGCTAGCTAGATTCACATTTTTGCGGAGATGTCAGTACTAGTTGAGTGACGCGGTAATTATCAGTATGGCATCCTTTTCTTCCAGAATCTTTCCTGGCAACAATTTTAGATATACTATCAAGTGTTGAACTCTTCTGTGACATATCCTGGTAGCAATTTTAGATATACTATCAAGTTTGGGACTCTTCTGTGACATTTCCTGGTAATAATTTTAGATATACTATCAAGTTTGGGACTCTTCTGTGACATTTCCTGGTAGCTTCTTCTTCTTCTTCGCGTTCACCAGCTGTACACTCTGGCGGAAAGTTCTGGTTCTCGTCCACACCTGGACTGCAGTCCTGCTCCAGAACCTGGGTGTTGCGTGTGCATCAGTTTTACAGATCTGATTCACTTGAATGCAGACTGTTGGTTCCTTGCCTCTCAGGCAGATGCACTCCGACTTCAAAGGAAGCTACCAATTAGTCGACTCTTACGACATGCTTTTTGGTAGGCAGTGGGTCTATTCTTGTTTCCCCCCCCCCCCCCACAATGGGGCCCCGGATCCCACACGGGGATTCCTGGTAGCAATTTTAAATATTCTATAAAGTATTTGACTCTTCAATGAAATTTCTATGTAACAATTTTACTTATACTTTAAAGTAATGGACCTGCCCGCCTGCACCCATTTTGCAAATGATGTAAGACAATTCTTTTAAAATTGTAAATAGAACACAAGGAAGCCGTCGTGGTGTAGCGGCTAGACGCTCGCCCGCGGGTCTGAATGTCATGAGTTCAGGTTCTGGCAGAGCCGGACGTTTTCAAAAATGATCTTGGCTGATCTTAAAAGGGTGCCCGGTAAAGTGCTGTAAAGTAAAGGCGGCCGACGCGATACTGACCATATCACCCACCAAGTACCGATTGGTCTTTAAAACATAGGTCTAGCCCTATATGCCCAACACACCAGAAGTCGTAGAAACGGGTCCTTTAATAGAACAGTAAGTGTTCAGTGGATAATTGGTCAATATCACGTAGAATACCTTTACTTCCCATAACATATGAGGTAGCACCGTTGTTAATATGCATGCCCTAGCCTTGAGAAAGAAGAAGGTGGGTGAGAACAAAGGGAGGATACAAGAGAATTTTTAAAAAAAATCAAGGATAAGGGTCATAATGAGCTGGAATAAGAGAAACAGGAGGTCAAGCAACTAAAGCAGCAGGCGAAATTTTGAAGAAGAAAAATTAAATTTAAATAAAAAACATAAAAAACAAATTAAAAAGGAAAACTAGAACTATATGAGGCAGATGAAGACAAGTAATAACATTAAGAAAACATAATCTTAGAACAAATCACTTACCACAAGGAGACTTGAGAACTCAGCTAGTGTTCACTCCGTGACAGTGTTCGGGAATTAAAAATCCAAATAAAGATGGAAGATGGTATATCCAAACTGCTAACAACGTAAGATAATGTCGCTTGATTTTCTGGAGAGTGAATCACATCCACCCTGTTGTCTACATCGCTAGCCTCTTTTAAAGGTGTTATGAATTCGTTTTTATCATTCCACTTCTTTCACTGAACTCTTTCAGTGTTGTTGTTGTTTTTAACTTGTTCTATCCGTATAGATGCAAGTTATGTATTGTTGTTATTATACTGTTATTTAAATTTTAACACACGCCAGTGAAAGTTAGAAAACCACGAAATATAAAAAGGGAAAATCAGTTGCGTTTTCAACAAATGCCTGAGTAATTGTATGTATATTAAATGGGATAATTACAAAAAGTTAAAGAAATAAGATGAAGATCCTCACAAAAGATTGTATCAACAACAAAAGAAAACGCAGGTGGTAATATTTTGGGCACATTTTGGGGAGAAGCTAATAGGGAATCACGAAAGCGACATTTAAATTGGAAACAAACGGATTTAAGAAATAAGGACATTCAAGAAAAACCCTAAGACGAACGATGATGGGAAAGACCAAAGTTGTTAGATCGAATTCAACACAGGATATCAAAATGGTTGCACGGAAGAAAACTGAATGGAAGAATATACTGTCAGCCCTAGAGGGTGTATAACGGCAGTTTCTTCTTCTTTTCCTTCTTTCACTCTCGGTGATAGTTTGCACTGAACAATAACGGTGAGAAAGATTTCTTCTGCATTCGAAATTAAAAAGAACTGTTGCTAGGTTTCTTGTAGTTTATATCTGAATCTTTCGGGCGTACCCATTAGATTAAAGCGCAAACCCCTAATTAGTCGCCTTTTACGACATGCTTTTTAGGAGTCTTAATTTTTCCTTTTTGTTTTAGTGATACCAGGTTGTAGCCCAGTCTCGGGCATATAGGGGACAATGGCTTAGGGATAGCCTGCCAACAGTCAGAACCACTGTAACAGGGATCTCCTCCAAATGATCAATGAGCAGCACTGATATGAAATTAACTACAGAAGGAGAGATTAACAGATTTTATCCACACCACAGTTGAGTTGTATAAAGATGGTTAAGCCAAGACAGCAGTAAGAGACGGAGGAGGGGGAATATACATAGAATGCCCAAATGGGTTTAAAAATCAAACAGACTGTACCAACAGGTTCAAACTCCCCCAATTACAGAGCAGAGGAAGAAGCACTTATGGCGGCATGTTCTTTCCTGAATGGACAACAGCACAGCAAATATAGCAGAGTGGTCTTTCTGACTGATGCTATGTCAGTTCTACAAGCAATTGTGTAACCCAAAAGACACTAAGTTTATAGACGACTCAACAGCTGATTCACTTAGGCTCTTCAGTAGAACAATCTGTACTGCAGTGCATTCAGGTCACTGTGGCTTGGAAGGCAATGAATTAGCCAACAGATTGGCGACAGTGACATGGTACAACCAAATAGTGACTTAACCCACCAAGAGAAGAAAACATTAATACCATATAGTTAGTATCCAAGAAAGGTGGCTGGATACACATCCCAAATTCTCTCTCCAAGACTCGCTTCATCGCCTCTCTAGAGAGGGATAATTTAATACATTCAGACTAAGGACAGGGCACAACAGATTTCGTCTATATATGTTCACATTTTTCGGTGTAGGAAACACGTGGACGTGTTCCTGCAGCGTGGTACCTGAAAATGCTGAGCATGTGCTCCAACACTGTCAACGGTATGCTGACAACAGAGACGCAAGCTGGCCTGTTCCAACCACACTGAAGACAAATCTGCACGGTACACGAGAAAGATATCGACTGCACGATAGCTTTCATAAAGGCTATCGGCCTCCTAATAAAGTGTTCTGACAGAAGGATCGAAGAAAAAGAAATGCAACCCTTCCCTCAAAAAGGACTAAAGAAGCCACTAGAAAAGTATAAACATGTTTTACAGATCAGCCTTGTGGATTCTGGTGCCCGTTGAGTTTTGAAACAAAACAAAAAACAAAACAAAAAAGATGGAAAAAGAGAAGAAGGGGTAAGGCGGGAAAAGTTCCATTGTTCCCAAAAGGCGACTATTTATGAATGTTTTTTTCAAAGTAGGAGTGCATCTTCAGAGAAGCGAGGAACTATTAAAATAAGGTATTCCCGTGTGGGTTCCGAGGCCCTGTTAAAAGGAAAACAAGAACAGACCCACAGCCTACCCAAAAGCATGTCGTAAGAGTCGACTAATTGAGAGAAGTTAGAGTGCATCTGCCTGAGTAACAAGGAACCAAAAGCCTTCTTTCAAATAAGTCAAATATGTAAAACGTATGCACATGCAACACTCCGGTTCTGGAACAGGACTGCAGTCCAGAAGTGGACGAACGACCAGAACTTTCCGTAGCGTTTACAGTTAATGAACGCGAAGAAGAAGATACGACACATATGTAAATCAGATATACATGCTAAATTCCCTTCACTTCTAGATTAAGACCAAAGTCCATAAGTTGACGAAGAATTAGACTGTTCCGGTGGAGTTAACAGCTAGTGAACTTTACGAACGAACGAACAAACTTTATTTTTAAAGGGTTACAAATTTGCACGCAGGCCCGTCTGACATTGGCCCTTCTAAGTACTCATTTTTCAGAGTACTAATACCTGTTATCAATAATGCATGTTATGGATATAATAAAGAAATAAAAAATGTAGAATAATGCATACACACATCATGTGTACACAATCGTACACACATACACGCATACAAACTCCTACGTTCTCATACATGTAAAGAAGAACTAGAAGAACGTCTAAAATTGAAATCATGAACTCTTTGTCTATTGCCTTTATCTTACATGAATGTGCGGAAAGAGATAAAAAAAGTTGGCATAAAAAACGCGCTCTCTCTCTCTCTCTCTATCTGTGTGTGTGTATGTGTGTGGTGTGTGTGTACGTGCCCCTTGTCCAGCTAAGTGACCAGTCCACTTGCTTTATTCACACAAGGATATTGAACTTCCGGTGAACTCTGAGATCACTGCTCTTGCTGTCCGCGGCTAGTTTTCTTTGAGTGTCATTGTGACACACATTCACACTCCCGCCCCTTCTTTTCTATTTGTTCGCGCCTATTTCCGTTGTTATGAAAACTGAAACCTGGTCTTTTGTTGGGATCGGAAGGCATGTTATTTCAAGATTACTATGTCCCAACTTTTTGAGCTGGCGTTCTATTTCCCCCCTGTCAAAACCTCTGATCACTTCCTGTCTCTCTCTCTCTCTCTCTCACACACACACACAAACTGACGGTGAAAAAACAGTAATAAAAAAAAAAAGAGTAGCAATGGTCCAAATATAAAACTATAGCTACTCCAGTTATCTATCTAATGTTAATGTAGTTTATAACTGTATAAATATACTTCCAGAAAAAAATTAACTAGAAAATACCCAGCACTACGACATCCAATCAAGAACATCAACTTTAGGTGTCTCTGCACAATACACTAGTAAATAACAAAAAGCTTAACAACACATAAAATCGCTGACGTCATTTATTTTACTAATGCAGCTTCTGCTGTCTACCGCTAATATGATACATGTTACTACTTATCGTTACCAGTACTTCAGTATTATTACTGAAAATTACTGTTGGCGGCATTTACTGTCCTAAACTATTTGTACTATAAACAGGAAATACTAAGTACTAGTGATGTAAACCATCGTACTGGACAAGGAAGATGTTCTGAAGAACATGTATGGACGAATGTTGTAGAAGACACGAGATTAGATGAAATAACATGTGCAAGAATGTGTGAGCGAGGAATTAAGTATGGATCCGACAAGGAGGGACGGATGAGAGGAAGAAAACGACGTGTGTATAATCAGTGTGCTACGGGAACAGTTAGCATCTACTTGCTGCAGGAGACGGAACATCTATGAGTATGGCTGGTGTGCTATGGTATCGATTCTTAAATCAGTAATCAAACCATCGTTACGGTCAGCACAGGCAATAGTATTACTAGTATAAATTGTCATTAGCGTCATTTACTACGGTACTTTTTGTGGGTGTTCCAGGGCTTAATTCTGGAGAACAACACACAAAAACAGACCCAGTGCTAGCTTCCCTCCCACAAGCATGCCGTAGAAGGCGACTAATTATGAACGTTTCTTTCAAAGTTTACATGAAAATCAAGGAATCAAAAGTCCACACATATAAGCCTGATCAGTAAAACCGATGTGCACGCAAAGCTCAATTTCTCGATCAAGACCAAAGTCCAGGAGTGGACGAACAGCCAAAACTTTCCTCTGAAGCTTATAGCAAGTGAAAGCTGTAAATAAGACGACCTGCTGTGGTTAAATGTTGTTTTAATTATTACTGTTTTCTTTTTTTAACTTGATGAATTGATTTGAAACAATAATCCAGAATACGCAACACTAGAAAACAGATTTACACATTTCAGTCAAGAAAATGTCTCGTTTTGTTCCTATTAAAAACATCGACTAGCAATAATAGTGAGATTAACACAGCCAAGTTCGCCCAAGACAATATCTCTCTATCCCCCTCTCTCTTACATACCCACACACACACACATTCTCTTTCTTTCTTTCTCTCTCTGCTAGTGTGTCTACATAATTTACCAACTACTAAATAGCTTTAAAAAGTTATCAACACAAAGAAGTAATTGAGTTCCCTGAAGTAATAAAAAAAAAAAACATTGAGCTCTCTCTCTCTCAGTGTACTACATAACGCATGTAACAACAACTAGCCACTACAGATGAGCTCAACAACACAGTCCAGTAAAGAAAATCAACTCTTAATGTACCTACACAACACACTAACTAGCCAACAGCGGTGAGTTTAGCAACACAGCGAATTCTAAGAGTTCTATTTGAGCTGTCCCGCGCTCAACGCTAACGGCTCGTGTGTCAGTTCGAGGCTTGGAAGGATAGACAACAATGGCCTGGCTCCCCGGACTGTCGTCAGCTGTGCAGCAAGGGCGCCGCACAAAGAAATCACGGGGAGGGGGAGCGCTTACCTCCTTTGTAATTTTCGCGAGGGGCGGGAGGCTAAAAACCTGTTTAAATACAAAATAAATAATAATTACTATGTGGTTTTCGGCAAATGAATAAAATACATGCCTATTAATGAAGAATTGATAAAGAAATCAATACAAGATGTGCTAAAGCAAACCAGATCCTGTGACAGCTAACATCATTTTTGACATACAGTAAATCTTGGTTTAGACAGGCTAATCTAATTACATATACCCTTCCAGTATCAGATTTGAAGCCTTAAAGCTGCAGGAGTATAGAAAGAGCTGAAATTAAAGAATAAATTAGAAGAGGACTAAGCATTAAACTAGCCATACAATTTACTAAAAAGCTATATACGAGATGAATTATCCGCTGGACGAGAAGGCCCTGGTATCAACTACCACAGAGAGTCAGGCTAAAGAAATATAGTCGACACAGAACATAGGAAAGACCACGCAGAAGATGGAGCGATGACATCTAGAGCAGTGGAAAAAGCACATAGGTGATCTTCACTTATATTTTCAATTCCCCATTTCTAATACTTCGATATAGTAACTGGAGGAGGGAAGAGGAGGAGAAAAAGTAACGTTGGGTCATATTGTTTTAACCCCACCTGGACAGCACAACAAGCTAATAACACCCGGTGACGAAAAGTGACACCCTTCGGATGAGAATCCTCCATGTACAAGTCTCAGAAACCCCGTTCAACCGTAAGGTTATATGAGGGCCCCCCGACAATAGCCGGGGCGGGGGCTTTAAAATAACGAAAACTTTATTCCCATATTGGGAGTATTATAGTGAGAAAAAGGAAAAGACAAAAAAAAAGAAGGAAAAGAAAATCCTAGCTGCGTGCGATATGGCAGCAGACCTCTTGCATCGGTTTCGAGAGTGGTACCGGCAGCTGACCGTTGAGTGAGCAATGGAAAACTACTGAAAGTACAAATGTGCCTAGAAAAAACACGCAACAGTCCAAATGTGCCTAGAAAAAACACGCAACAGTCCAAATGTGCCTAGAAAAAACACGCAACAGTCAAAATGTGCTGGGGTTGGTTCTGCAACGTCCTGTAAATGATACACAACTAACTATATATGATTGGCTGCTGAAAAGTAGAGAGGGGATCAGGTGGCATTTAGTCCCTTCGCAAATTCTATGTTAGGGTAGGGGTGCCCTCAGCCTGCAGTAAATTACTGCTGATAGGGGAATGAAGGTACTTTGGCTCCCTACCTTGGGGCACCCCTGTCGTGGACCAGTGACGATAAGGGTCGTCGAAAAAAATTTCTGGCGAGATGAGATGGCGGATGAGTAGAAATACCGAGTCCAATCTACCGTAAAAAGGATTACAGCTGGGAGTTAACGGGATGAAGCAGAGCTGTGATTGAATTGGATTCAGGATTATTGGTAGCACTATTCGAGTTGTCTTGCTGATAAAGCTGACTGTACTGACTTTATTTACTACTTTTTAGGGCGGTGAAAGACAGGAAATAAGGGGATCTTTTCGCGTTCACTGGCTGTAAACTTCGGCGTGAAATTATTTTTATTTTTGGTCCACCTCTGGACTAAAGTCTTGTTCGAGCGGTGGACCCCTGGTCGGCCGCTAAAAGCTCCTGTGGGGCCACCAAAAATATTTTTTACCTAATCGTGTAACGAGTAGGCTATGTAACTTTTTCTCGTTTCTTTTCCCCCAGGATTGCAGCCTAAAGGATTGCCATCTCAAGGAAGAGAATAAAATAGATGCGAATCGCGTACACCCTTTTCAACCGCATGAAACAGTTACATTAGGGCACTAGTCCAGTCTGAGCTTGGAAAGGGGCTTTCACTCGAGTAGGTGTTAGAATTTAACCCAGACATCCTGAAACACGTCTACGTGAGACGTTGCTATTAGTTTTAAAACAGAAACAAGAAGATGTCATATTGGCAATTTTGTAATTGGCTTCCGTTTTTTTAAAAACCCCAAGGACTGAAGGGTGATGTTGCCTGAAGAAAGGAAAGAGACACAATGAATGATAAGATAAATGTTTATCCCGAACCTATTTCTACTCTAAAACCTAAAAAAAAAACAGTAAAAAATGCCTGTGTGAGTGGAAGCCGAAACCCATAACGAGGCTGCTTTATTAACCAGAAAGACAAAGAAAAAAAAGATTAGTTAGGTGGGGACTAACAAAGCCTAAATCAAAATATATAAAACGTTGATAAGACCAGTCGTTTTATATGGCTCTGAATCGTGTAGCACAACTAAAAGAGATGAAGCCTTATTACAGGTTTTTGAAAACACAGTCTTGCGAAAAATCTTTGAACCCATCAAAGATGCAAACAGCGGGAAATTGAAAGTGAGAAGCAACAAAGAAATTTATAATCTGTTTAAATTACCACTGATCAATGGCATCATGAGAGCTAATCAGACTGAAATGGTTTGGGCATACTGAGAGAATGTCAGATGACAGAGAAGACGAAACTGCATACACAAGGGAGATGAAATGTCGTAGATCACGAAGCCGGCAAAGAAGACAATGTAGAGATAATGTCCAGACAGATCTGCAAACACGCGGTATCACTAACTGGAAAGAGAAGTCCTACCAGAGATAAATGGGGGCAGGTGATATGTGCAGCATTGAACTTCAAGAGCTCGAATGCTGAAGAAGAAGAGGTGGGGACTAAGACCTACTGTATCCTAGCCCTGATAAGATATATTCTGTATGAAGTCTAACTAGCAGTGACAGTAAGACCAGACGCACTAACTAAATAATGAAAATGCAAATCAACAAGTACAGACTGTATTTGTTCGGTCAACTGTTTCATGCAAGCGTTAAACCGACAATAGACATAAGGCAATATATGATGACTTGAATTAACAATAGGACTAGTGTGTAAACAATATACACTAACCAGTGCCTAGCAAACAACATAATTGTTGCATGACATCTGACTACACACATTTAACTATATAAGTAACACCCAGACATATATGTACGAACTACAAGTCCTACTCTCAAACAGAATGGATTTGGAAATCTAGATCTAACACAGTCTATCCACTTAACGTACCACCATAACATAAAACCAGCGAGCTTATCCATTTCTCAACTCAGTCCCCTGAACCCTGTCAACGAAAAGTTAGAACTACACGTTTCTCGTCCCACCACCAACTAACCAAACAGCAACAAGCCTAGTGAGAAAGTCTTTTCCTTTTGCCTGAAGGTTTCAAACCCATACACTCGTTTTTGAATTTTTCATGAATTTTTTTAGAAAACCAGTTTTGGAAAAATTATCCAAACACCCTCGGCAATGGGAGGCAGTAATGCCCTGGATTGCTGGTCAGCAAAGTGTTAAATACCAGGATTTGATTTCCCTGCAGACGGTATTTTTTCCTAAAATAAAATAAAAATATTCTGATAGTTTTAGAACAGTTGAATGAGAGTCGCACCATGAAAGTAAGTAGCGCAAAAAACCGTGTAATGTTCCTAGTGACAACCGCTTAGAAGAAGAAAAAAAGGACAGCGTCTCGCATCAGGAAAAAGTGTACTAAGATGAATGACCAAATTGCTGACTTCATACGGAGGTTCCTGGCATAGTAACTACAGTTTGTTTTAATTACCTAGTGTGTCCTTCTTTCTTTCTCTTTCTTTCTCTTTCTTTCTATGTGCGCCAAATTATTACATATCTATTTGTTTATGATATATTGTGCGAATACTGATAAAAACCAAACAGAAAACCAAACTGATGTCATTGCAGCACTTCATCAATCAGAAAGAACGCTTCAGTGACGCGTGTGAGATTGTCTAACCTCAAGGCAGCAGCAGCTGTAGACTTCGTCGTAAATTGTAATTTTGTTACATGGGATTCTAAATAAACTGGTATCTTGTGTTTGGTTAGTGACAGCTAAGCAACGAAACAATGTCCTAAGTTTTTGTGGGTCGCTGATCTAATAGGTTGAAGAACACTGCTCTGGACAAAAGAAAAAAAGCTGAATTAATTAACGTTAATTTTGATATATGTGTATGATACATGCCCAGCTTAACAAAGTCTAATCATGATTGTTGTTGTTATTATAATTTTTTTTTTTTACTTTAGGTTCCAAAGCCATACTGGGAGAGGGGATGACAGGACCCAGGTGGAACCCCCCCCCCCCCCCCCCGACCCCTAACAAACATGTTGAAACAGCCGACTAGTTAGGCGATTTTCCTTCAAAGTCGGGGCGCATTTACCTAAGATTCGAGAAGCCAACCGTCTGCATACAGAAGAAAAGCCACATCAGTAAAGCGGATGTGACGCAAAACTCAAGTTATGGAAAAACCCACAGTCCAGAAGTAAATGAACTACCACAATTTTCCGCCGAAGTTTACAGCAGCTGAACGCTAAGGTTATCATTATTATCATCATCATCATCATTATTTCTTTTAAACATCACACAACTCGACGTTGGAGTTTTGCTATAATGTATCCACTGCTAACTGCATGGATATTAGGCTGGGAGATCCCAGTCTCTTCCACAGTGCGACTCCTGTACAGCTGTCTGACAGCCACGAGAACTGTCTTTTTCTTTGTGTGTGAACCGTCTAGTACGGGATCCATCGCTGGTAAACGTTGAGGGCTGTGGTGTGAACCGTCTAGTGCGGGAATCGTCCCTGGTAAACGTTGAGGGCTGTGGTGTGAACCGTCTAGTGCGGGAATCGTCCCTGGTAAACGTTGAGGGCTGTGGTGTGAACCGTCTAGTGCGGAATCGTCCCTGGCAAACGTTGAGGGCTGTGGTGTGAACCGTCTAGTGCGGGAATCGTCCCTGGTAAACGTTGAGGGCTGTGGTGTGAACCGTCTAGTGCGGGAATCGTTCCTGGTAAACGTTGAGGGCTGTGGTGTGAACAGTCTAGTGCGGGAATCGTCCCTGGTAAACGTTAAGGGCTGTGGTGTGAACCGTCTAGTGCGGGTTGAGGGCTGTGGTGTGAACCGTCTAGTGCGGGAATCGTCCCTGGTAAACGTTGAGGGCTGTGGTGTGAACCGTCTAGTGCGGAAATTGTCCCTGGTAAACGTAAAGGGCTGTGGTGTGAACCGTCTAGTGCGGAAATCGTCCCTGGTAAACGTTGAGGGCTGTGGTGTGAACCGTCTAGTGCGGGAATCGTCCCTGGTAAACGTTAAGGGCTGTGGTGTGAAATAATTTCTCCGAACTCTAAGCCACATAGATGCATCATAATCATTGTTATCATCATCATTATTGTTATCATCGTCATCATCTCCATGTGTGGGTTAGGACGCCACTGGGGGGAGGGGGGAGGGCACGCCCACTGTTGGAAGCTATGAAGAAAAAAAAGGAAGAAGAAGACGAAGGAGGAGGAGGAGAAGAAGAAGAAGAAGAAGAAGAAGAAGAAGAAGAAGAAGAAGAAGAAGAAGAAGAAGAAGAAGAAGAAGAAGAAGAAGAAGAAGAAGAAGAAGAAGAAGAAGAAGAAGAAGAAGAAGAAGAGAAAGAGAAACAAGAAGAGAAGAAGAGAAGAAGAAGAAGAAGAAGAAGAAGAAGAAGAAGAAGAAGAAGAAGAAGAAGAAGAAGAAGAAGAAGAAGAAGAAGAAGAAGAAAAAGAAGAAGAAGAAGAGAAAGAGAAACAAGAAGAATAAGAGGAGGAAGAGGAGGGAGCAGAATAAGGAGAAGGAGAAGAAGAAGGAGAAGGAGGAGGAGAAAAGGAAGATTATCTTCCAAATTAATATAATCTTTTTCGTCCTTATCATCATCGTTATCAGCATCATCATCATCTCATCATCATCGTTATCATCATCATCATCATCATCATCATCATCGTTATCATCATCATCATCATCGTTTTCATCCTCATCGTCATCATCATCATCGTTATCATCTTCAATACTGTGATACTATTTGCCCCTCACATTTCATTCTAATTATTTTATCACTGTATCACCAAATATACGGTAAATGCTACTACAGAATTGATTCAGGCCATGGTATTCAGGTCAAGCGGATCACCATGGGAACACAACAAAATGTTCCTTCCTGGAGTTTGCAATGTAAGTAAACACGTAGGAGTTGATGATTACATACTCCGACCGCTGCTAGAGACAATATTGTTCTAAAACGGAATACTTTTTGTCTGAGCCATGCCACGGCACTCTGGCAGCCGAAAACTATACATATAAACCCCACCCCTTAACATATTTTTTTTTTAATTACACTCTGAAAGATCTTGGGTCAAGGTAATGGTCTCCCCCACCCCTCCCGCCTAATTCTGATTGGAACCCAAGCCATTCGGGCCGGCAGTTCCCTTGCTGTTATAAGGACAAAGACTGTCTGAAATACACAACCGATTGTGATGATAACATGACGCATATGTGTGCATATTCCACTAAATATAATAATAAATGCGTGGTAAAAGCAATATAAAACACTAAACACAACAACAACAACAACAACAACAAAGAATTCGCCGATTAGTTTAAAAAAAAATTCTCTGTCTGCAATTAATGTGCCACATTTTGAATTTTAGGCAAACTGTTAACAAGGAATATGCATTTCAAATTATTTACACTTAGCCAACCGCAGACTGTTGAGAATTGTGAATGCACCTGCTATAAACCGGTTGAGTCTAGAATTATACAGAAAAAAGGACACGGTCTTCACCTCGCATTTACCGTGATGAAACAGACAGTTGTTGAATGTAGTCGATTTTGTCTTTCAGTTTGATGGATTCATTTATTTGCTTCATTTCAATCAATTAATACTGTAGTATGCATCTGAAGAGATACAGCGAAATATCTATCTATCTATCTATTGTCTTCTTCACTTATACCTGGTTGCAGCCCAGTGTCGTTGTTTAAAATATTTATATTGTGCCTTTCGCGTGATTTGAGTGACAGTTTTCTGGATCTTCTGGCCGTATTCAGCTACTCCATCTATCCATTTTTTCCTGGGTCTTCCTCTGGCCTTTCTTCCCGATGTTCTATTGTAAAAGGCTTATAGGCAATCTGATCCGGTTGGCATTCTTGCTAAATGACCAAACCACTTCATTCTCTGTTTTTCAATATGTTCCATGCATGCTCTTGTTCCAACTGTGTCTCTAATGCTGACGTTTGTGACTCTGTCTCTTCGTGTACAGCGAAATATACCAGGTAATAAATTGTGCAATGTATTGTTTTTGGTGTCTTCTCTGTACATCTTTTATATCCAAAGAAGCGAATTTGTCTCCAATATGACACAGTTGCTAACAAGGATGTAAAATCAATGAATGTGCGTCAGAAACCTTTCGGAGATAAAAGAAAGCTAGCGAGAGAACAGTACAGTTGACTTCAAATATAATACGATTGTTTAAACAAGAGATTATAATCACGCTAAAATGACAGACAGAGCACATAAAGGAGAGAATCAATACACAGGCGATGTCATGAAACGATATGGTGTAGTGAAAAACTAATCAACTCATATGCTCTGTGTAATTTGATATGCGTAATAATAGATTTATTTAGCACTATATTTCTGACGTACATAGTGGGTGACCGCAGTCAAGTTGATGACAAGAAGTAAAATGTTAAATTAACCCCCCCCCCCCCTCCCTTTTTCATAATTTACCTCATTCCGCTGATAAAGATTTTGCTCCAAACGTACTTCTGTGTGAGCGTCTTTTTATATTCCCTTCTCTGTGCTTTACAGTCACATTTTGTTTTTATTTAGCACTATATTTATGATACTGGTGCCTGAGCTGAATAGAGGGAATTAAATCGTATGATAGAATCACAGATAGAAGGACACTTGGAAGAGAACTAAGCAAGCTCCAGTGGACCAAGAGTTGAAAAGACGCTGGCATTGGATAGGACACACATTGAGAAAACCGGAGAACAATATAAATAGAATGTTTTTGCTTTGGAACCCCCATGGGCACAGGCATAAGGAAAGGCTAAAAAACAAACGGAGAAGAGAGTTGGAGAATAAAGTTAGAAAGGTAGGGAGGACATGGGGAGAGCTGCATGCCATAGCAAAGGATAGAACGCTTGGCGTGAGTTGGTTGAGAGCCTCTGCTCCATTGGGGGTTATAAAGGCAGAAGAAGAAGAATATTTCGGAGACCACCATGGATATTTCGCCACTCTGGGGGTTACAGCCATATTTCCCAGCTGATCACGTCTGCGGACTCAGTGCTGTGGAATCTTTGCGGGGGATTTCATGACTTATGTACACTGAAATTACAATTTTCTATGGTCACTAGAACAGAAAATAACTACATATGAAATGCGCTGTCTCCGTTTGGTCACTTACAGCACAAGAAGGGACAGGGCTACGAATACCAGCATTAGAGAAACAAAATAAAACCATGTCTGGGTTATATTGAGAATTAAAGAATCAAATGGTTCGGTCTTCTAGGGAGAATGCGGCCAGACCAAACTGCATATGATATATTTTACAGCAGAATATCTAGGAGGAAGGCGAAGGGAAGACCAAGAAAGAGATGGATAAATGGGGTAGCTGAAACATGCAAACAATTTGAACAAATCCCTCATTTAGGAGCCCCGAGAAGCGAAAGATAAATACAGAAAACCATGACAGCTACAAGAGTTCTACAATCTAGTATCAGGGAGACGTCAACTGAAGAAGAAGAAGAAGAAGAAGAAGAAGAAGAAGAAGAAATAAAAAGAAAAAGAAAAAGAAAAAGAAGAAGAAGAAGAGAATAAGAATAAGAAGAAGAAGAAGGATAAGAAGAAGAAGACTAAGAGAGAATAAGAAGAAAGAAGAGAGAAGAAGAAGAAGAAGAAAGAAGAAGAAAAGAAGAGAAGAAGAAGAAAAGAAGAAGAAGAAGAAGAAGAAGAAGAAGAAGAAGAAGAAGAAGAAAGAAGAAGAAGAAGAAGAAGACGAAGAAGAAGAAGAAGAAGATGGAAGAGAAGAAGAAGAAGAAGAAGAAGAAGAAGAAGAAGAAGAAGAAGAAGAAGAAGAGAAGAGAAGAAGAAGAAAGAAGAGAAGAAAGAAGAGAAGAAAGAAGAAGAAAGAAGAAGAAGAAGAAGAAGAAGAAGAAGAAAAGAAGGAGAAGAAGAAGAAGAAGACAGAAGAAATAAGACGAAGAGAGAATAAGAAGAAGAGAAGAAGAAGAAGAAGAAATAAAGAATAAGAAGACTGAGTGAAGAATAATAAGAAGAAGAAGAAGAAAAGATAATAAGAAGAAAGAAGAACGAGAAGAAGAAGAAGAAGTAAGAAGAAGAAGAAAGAAGAGGAGAAGAAGAGAGAATAAGAAGAAGAAGAATAAGAGAGAAAGAAGAGAGAAGAGAAGGAAGACGAAGACATAAGATCTTCAAAAAGAAAGAAGGATAGACGAGATAAGAAGAAGAAGAAGAAGAATAAGAAAGAAGAAGAGAAGAGAAGAAGAAAGAAATCGCTCGAATAGAAGAATTCTTCCCTCCGGTCTCTCCTCACCCCTCACTACTTCTCTTCATCGTAAAGAAGATCAGAAGAATAATAAAGAAGAAGAAGAAGAGGAAGAAGAATCAAGATCCCTCCTCTCTC
>CAJHNH020001125.1:516505-524005 GCA_905116865.2 Candidula unifasciata
AATAGCCTGAGGAGTAAGATATTTATAGAAGAAACATGATATCAACACCCCCCCCCCCCCCCCCCACACACACACACGGATTAAGGAACGATAAAATTAGCATACAAAGAATGAAGAGATTTTGGGTGAGTGTCACGCGATAGCAATGACTATGAAGATTTTCTGAGCTAGCTAAGGACGCTTAATCCAAAGGGGGAAAAGGCGAGAAGAAGATGGAGGACGAGAAGGAGACGAAGATAAGGAACGAAGAAGATGAGCAGCAGTTGCTGCTGCATCAGTGGCAGCAGCAGCAACAGTAAAAGAAGAAGAAGAAAAAGAAGAAAAAGAAGAAGAAGAAAAAGAAGAAGAAGAAGAAGAAGAAGAAGAAGAAGAAGAAGAAGAAGAAGAAGAAGAAGAAGAAGAAGAAGAAGAAGAAGAAGAAGAAGAAAAAGAAGAAGAAGAAGAAGAAGAACAACAACAACAACAACAACAACAACAGAAACAAATATACATCGGACAATTCTATTCACATTCCCTCTCGTGAGATCAAGGCGATAGACAAACAAAACAATGTTGCAACGTTCACGTCCTGGACACATTGGAAAGCAAATCTGAGCATAGAAGAGACATTGTGGAAATTATCTTTCCACATTATGTCGGATTTGTGGATCACAAGGAACCCGTTGAATTATTGTGGATTCCCTGAAAGTAGATTCCCCAAACGAATTTTAACTGGACACATGCAGCAAATGAAGGCATAAAATGGCTTTTCCAGATCGGAGGAAATCAAGGGATTGCTTGAAAAACATAATAATAAGGTGTTATGGGAACATAATAACTGCAATGTTTTTCACTCGCTATATATTGGATTTGGGACCTCTAGTCTGAGGATCAGAAGGTCGTGGGTTCGCTCCCTGGTTGAGCCAGACTTTTTTTTTCCAATGACATTGGCTCCCAGGTCGACCCAGTCTTGAGTGGGTACCAGGAGCAGTCCTGGAAAGTAATGGCGCCCGGCGTGGTGCTGACGACATTAAAATATAGGTCTAACCCTATATACCCAATACGCATGAAAGGCGTGGAAAAGGGTCTTTTTTATGTATATTTCATTTGTTGGCATTTTCTCCTCTTTCCTGATGATAGTATTATTGAGTTCTACAGTTGGGGAAAAAAAGGAAAGATCCTTTTTCACGTCCTGGGCGCATCGAGTATATAGGATGAGCACTCCACAATTTTTACAGATCAATCGGCACTAGGTGGGTAATTTACTTTCCCCCGACACACAACTTGGTACCCATTTGAGGCTGGGTCGACCTGCGACGCCCCATACCATGAACTAATCTACACAGCCAGCAGTCGGTTTTCGATCGCGGTATGTTGGAATTACGAGTCGGGATATAGAGTGCAATAGGAAGCCGCAGAAAAGGGTCTTTTTACTTGAGAGGCTGATAAGATACGCTGGCGGCTTATTAGTCAGACTTTCAGTACCCACTAAGGAGTTTTAAAGTAACCTAGGCGCATGGGACGAACCAGGCTAACATGAATGCAAGAAAATATTTCTGGAAGCAATGGCTACTTATACGAATACTAGCCCGGCTCGCTAGCGTAGTTAGCTAAACCGGATTGCGCGGTGACCGGGTGACGAACTCCTTGTGGTCCGGGTTCATGCCCAGGGGTGGGCAGAAAAGCCACATTTCTCCCAGATTTACGGTATTTATCATGGAATCAAGGCCGAAGGGTTGCGATATCCATAATACCGAGCCTAAGGGTTAACAACACAAGCCTTCTAGATACTTAAAAAAAAAAAAAAACATATACCAGCATTAGAGAGAAAGTTGGAATAAGACCATTTCTGGATTACATTGGCTACGAAGGCTCAGGTGGCTGGGTCGAACCTGGAGAATGGAAGATGGAAGAGTCTCTAAGGACATCCTTTATGGTGAATTAGAGACAGGAAGAAGATGTCGAGGCCGACCTCTAATACGATATAAAGATGTGTGCAAGCGGAACATGAATGATACAGGTATTGAGGAGGACTCATGGGAACAAAATGCCATGAACGGTGTTGTGTGGAAAGAGCATATCAGGAAGGGAATGAGACTGAAGGAAGAAATGATTGCAGAAAGTATGAGAGCTGAACGTCTGGGAGAGGGGGGGGGGACACAAATGTTGACAACAATGTTTCTGACCATGCTATCATTGTGGAAAACTTTTTCTTGACACGGGCGTGTCTTGCTAGTCACACTCGCCATCGCCATGGGTTGTCAGTCTCGTGCCTCCTCATAGCCAAATATAACAATATCGTCTGGAAAGACGGAAAGGTGCCAACGAATGGATTATATTGATAGACCCAAAAAATGAAATGGTTTTGCCATCTAGTGAGAATGCAGTCAGGCCAAACTGCATTTAAGACGTTATACAGCAGAACATAAAAGTGGAAGGCACTTGGAAGACCAAGAAAGATGGATAAATGGTGTAGCTCAAACCTGCAAAAAGATGAACAAATCCATCACCCGAGAAGCGCAACACAAATACAGAAAACCACGACTACAACATGGTATCAGTGAGACAACAAAACACAAACAATGGCGACCGATTTGATACTGATCACATTGGGATCATAGAACCAACCTGTCAGACATCTGTAGAAGTGTACTGGACCATCGCCAGTCTCCATCTCGTCATCGCGTTCACAGACTGTTAACTCGTTTAAAAGTTCTGGTTGTTCGTCCACTTCTGGATTTTATTCAAGAACTTGAGTTTTGAGTTTTACAGATCTAGCTTACTTGTATGCAAACTGTTGGTTCGTCGCTTCCCAGACAGATACTATCCGACTTTAAAGGAACTATCGTCAGTTTTGTTTGTATGTTAAAAAAAAAAACCGGACTGTCCATGTGGTGTCAGGGGCCTCAATTTTGTGGAACAGAAATAGCCCCATTGCCCCCAACGGCGATTAATTAAGGGTTTGCTGTTCCCACCCTCCCATTTATTGTTGTTGTTAAGGGGATGAGTGGATAGAACAGACTCCATGTCTGTTGACAAGCAATATCTTCAAAGTTGTCAAGATAAAAGTTTGCTAAAACTGAATGTGCTGCGCCGAAAGGTGCCACTTTCGCAACCACATCACAAAGTGTCAAACGCCATTTTAAGGTTTAACTACGGCCTACTCTATTTATAGGTCAAACAGGTCAACGGGGATTCCTGTTCTTGTGCAAGAATAGAGTCCCTCTGTGTCCCCAGTTTTTATTAGAGAAGGCGCTGGTTTAACGTAGGAAGAGGAGATTTACAAACTGATCGATCGATCAATTTGTCCCTTTCAAGCGTATTCTAAATGTGTACCATACTACACTAAGATTAAACATTACGGTCTGAGGAGAAAGGTGTTGCGAGGAATTACCAGGGGATCTGGCCGACGCTTGACACTGGAGGGAAAGGTAAGACGGATGTATAGACAGTTACTGGTGCCATCGGAATTGAAACTCTTCGCTTGCTGCTAAACATGGGTACGGAGTGCTTTTAGGAGTGTCCCGCCTGATATGATATCAATTCTTATTTCAAAATTCAGATTTAAAAACATCCCAGTTAGGACAGCAGAACACTAAGGTAGTAGATCTTGTTCAACTTTTTAATAGGTTATAATTAGGTAGTAGTAGTAGTAGTACTTTTACCCCACTAGGACATGACAGAAGAGATAAACACCCGATGACACAAAGTTCCACCATTTGGATGAGGATCACCCCTGGAGAGGTCCCAGAAATAGCGTTCAGCCATTTGACTATATTTATGGCCGGGCTATATTGTGGCCCCTGGCAAGAGCCAGGGTGGGGTTTCATAACAACGAAAAATTGCATCTCACAGAGACACTAGTCTATGATAGTACAATTAGGTCACCCGTAATGGCTCCACCAGCCTGGTGTAATCTACAGTCCTATATGTATAAGAACATGTCCATTAAGTTACAAATAAGGACACTATGTATACTCGCACACTCATCGTGTGAATAGATTACATGAAGAGACGCAATTACCCAGGTCAGCAAAAAAACCTTCAGGATGACGATTGGATTTACTATTTTTGTAACGTCTGTCTGGAATCTAAAACAGAATTGTTAACCAAAGCTAACCCTCAACGTAGCCAGAGTTATCTCACTAGCGTCTGGACTAAATTTATTACCCCTAGCACGAACATATCGAGCATTGATTGTCCATTTAGAGACAGAGCGGGCTTGTGATTGTCACACTTCGAAGTGAGCGCACCGACTGATTGCCAGGCTTTTTTTTTTTTTTTTAGCCGAAAGGTGCAGATATTGAAAACCAGCTGTAAAACACAACACAGCCCCCCCCCCCCCCCTTTCCCGCCCCCAACTAACTAATCCTTTGAGAAAGACAAGATGTTATGAAATATATATATATATATATATATATATATATATATATATATATATATATATATATATATATATATGGTAAATTCTACGCTGGTCTCCCCATTTGCACACCGCTACACAATAGCTCGCTTATGATTGGACGATCTATATACCACCTCACGTCTGATAAGTTCTCGGCAGTGTGGGCATTGAATCTGAAAATGAAAAAATCAACAAGATCATCAGTGAACTCAAGAGAAAGAATCTTGAAGAACTGATTGCTGAAGGCTCCAAGAAGTTGGCCTCAGTCCCATCAGGTGGTGGTGTAGCAGCTAGTGCTGCCCCAGCAGCTGGTGCTGCAGCCCCAGCAGACAAAGCGGCAGCTCCTGCTCCTGCAGGCAAGAAAGAAGAAAAGAAAAAAGAGTCTGAAGAATCTGAAGACCACGACATGGGTTTTGGACGGTTTGACTAAACAGTGACTTCAGTAACAACTCGTTTACATTGAGAAATAAAGTGTACGAATATAAGTCGGGCTCGAGCGATCCGACTTTCACACAAGGTTACGGATATATTTCGCACTCGCGCTGAAACTGCGTGTTGTATATTTCACCATGCCAGAGCTTTTAACACTTCTAAAACATTTAGATATTGGGTCTAACACAACCCCCTAGATAGTGACAAAACCTATGTCACAGACCGTCTCTTTCTCGGAAATAAAAAAGTAAATACCAGACAACAGACTGCGACACCCAACTGGTAGTGTGCAAATGGGGAGACCATCGTAAAAATATCCATAAACCAGTTGTAGGTCAACGCCATTGATAAGTTGGTCGGACTAGTCTACCTTGGTCAAGGTTATGGGTGTTGCAGTCTGTTTTTGTCTGGTATTTACGTATATATATATATATATATACTATGCCCTTCAACATCTGCTAAAGTCAATGTGCTGTCCCTTTATGACCATACTAGTGAACGTACGGAAAAGGGTCCTTTATTTTTCTTACGTATCTATTTCATTCCATTCTAGAAATAAATTTTAAAAAATAATAAAAACTCGACCACGTTCAACATGCTGTTGACAGCGTGCTGCCAATAGTTTCTAGTTATATTTGTGGTCTGGTCCATTTGCGACATTTGTGCGGTATGTGTGCCAGCCTTAGGGCTTTACCGAATAGTGGTTTTCATTATTCGGCCTAATAGGAATAAGGGGACCAACTATTCGACCGAATACGAATACGAATAGTGTATAGTCTATAAAATATATCTACAAAAAAAAAAAAATAAATAAATAAACCTTTAAAATGTCAAATGTACGCTGAACGTTTTACTTCACATAAAGTAGCACAGAATAGTCATCTTCTTCTTTAGCATTCGGAGCCCTTGAAGTTTACTTCTGCAGATATCACTCGTCTCCATTCATCTCTCTGGATAGCCTTCTCTTCACAATTTGTGACATCAGTTGTTTGCAGGTCTGGCTGGACATTATCTCTCAAACTTATTTTTTGTCGGCCTCGTGGTCTACGCCCATTCCTCTCTCAGGTGTATACAGTTTTTACTTCTCTGTCATCTGACATCCTTTCAAAATGTCAAAACCATTTTAGTCTGTTAGCTCTCATGATGCCAGTGATCAGTTGTGATTTAAACAGATTATGTGTTAAATTGCTGCTTCTCACTTTCCATTCCCCGCTGTTAGCATCTTTGATGGGTCCAACGATTTGGCGTAAGACTGTTTTCGAAAATCTGTAATAAGGCTTCATCTCTTTTAATTCTGCTTCAAGTTTCAGAGCCATATAAAACGACTGGTCTTATCAACGTTTTACATATTTTGATCTTGGTGTTACGAGACAGCACATTGACTTTAGCAGATGTTGAAGGGCATAGTATACTTTATTTCTAGATTGTATTTCTTCTTTCAGCATGTTGGAGCAGTTGGAGTGTGCACCCAAGTACTAAAATGTTTCCGATCCTTTGATTTTCATATTATCGTCTTGGATGTGGCCGGAGTTTATATTCTTTCCATGTCTAGTTAGTATTCGTACAGAATAGTAAACATTTAAAAACATTTTGTTTTGCATCCTTCAGTCTGTCTGTGGTAACTAATAACTAGGAATAAAATAATCCTAAGTATTATAACAAGTAACTTCACTTTGAAATTTTCACTGACAGCATAGTTAATGCATGAAAGCTGCATTAGCTTTCACCAAAACCAATCGTTTGATGCTGTCAGTATTAAGGCCGTGTATGCAGAAGCGGGTGTAAGGTAACTACTATTCGTATTCGGCCCGACCGCAACTATTTGACCGAATACCGAATAGTCAATAAATCAACTATTCGGCCACGAAGCGAATATTCGTTACAGCCCTACTTTATATTCCTAATCTAGTAGCTAGACTGTTCCTACCTGTCTGTCCCAATGTGTTTTTCTTTTACTTATCTTCTTGATTTTTTTCTTTCGTGTGTCATTCCCCGCCTGGTTTCCTCTACTTATTATCTTGTTGTCGTATCCTCCAATGTATTCCCAAATCTGTTCCCTTCTAGTTTGGCCAGGTGGATCTAGTAAGAGACCTGGCTACTTACATATCTAGAGAATAAATGATATTTATAGAAGCAATCATGCAGGTCAGTAAGAAAACGTCACGAGGGAGAGAACTGGATTTACAGTTTTTGTAATTTCTATACATAATGAAAAAAAACAAAAACAGAAATATTTAAACAAAGTTATCTCCCAGCGTTGCTAGAGTTATCTCCCGTCGTAGTTAGAGTTATCTCCCAGCGAAGTCAGAGTTATCTCCCAGCGAAGTTAGAGTTACCTCGAAGAGTAGTTAGAGCAGTCTTCCAGCGTAGTTAGAGTTTTCTCCCAAACTCAAGTTCGGAATTTGTATCAGTGTCAACACAGACACATCAAACATTGATTGTCTATATAGAGACAGCGCGGGAGAGTGTGACTGTCATACCTGCAAGTGAGGCGTCCGATTGATTGCCGGGCGCCCAGGCTGGAAAATATTGACCTCTTCGTTTCGCAAACAGAAGGTTTCATAATACGGAGTTGGAACAATGGGGGTGTTCTAAAGCGGGAAAAGGAACAAACTCTTCCCAGCTATGGGCAGGACCAACTATAATGACTGTGCTTTACGATTTTTATTGCCACGAATAGTTCG
>CAJHNH020001125.1:529005-534884 GCA_905116865.2 Candidula unifasciata
TAATGCGGTATAATTCCTAATTCGCTACATATAGGGTTGGTAGAATTCTTAATTTATATATAAGGTTAGTAGAATTCCTAGTCCAAGTCATAGTCCTCTGCATATAGGGTTGCTACAATTCCTAGTCCGTTAGTAGAATTCCTAGTCCACAAACACACAGGATTGGTAGAATCAATATATCTAGATAGAGGGTTTGTTGAATTTCTAGTACACTACGTACATGATTGGTAGAATCGATTTTATACCAAAAGGGTTGGAAGAATTTCTAGTCCACAACACACATGATTGGTAGAATCGATATATCTACATATACGGTTGGTAGAATTTCTAGTACACTACTCACAGGATTCGTAGAATCGATATATCTACATGCAGGGTTGGTAAAATTCCTAGTCCACAATACATAGGGTTAGTAGAATTCCTAGTCGCCTACATACATGGTTGTTAGGATTCCCAGTCCGCTAAATATATGGTTGGTAGAAATACTAGTCCGCTACATGGAAAGTTGGTAGAATTCCTAATGCTTCAATTATTGTTCCCTCAATGGTTATTGGTTTGGGGAAAGAAAACATTACCATTTAACTACGTTCAATCCAAAAAAAGGGGGGAGTGAGGGGGGTATTTCAGTGACTGAAATGTTTGGTTGTGACAGTAGTTTCGGCTTACCGCCCCTAACTGTGTGATTGTCATTCATGATCATGTCTGGATCCTCTCTGTTGGTCCTGTGGTGGAAGTCAGCTGTGCGTGTCGATCCTCATGGCTGTGGGTCCTGTGGTGGAAGTCAGCTGTGCGTGTCGATCCTCATGGCTGTGGGTCCTGTGGTGGAAGTCAGCTGTGCGTGTTGATCCTCATGGCTGTGGGTCATATAGTGGAAGTCAGCTGTGCGTGTCGATCCTCATGGCTGTGGGTCCTGTGTCTTGGATATGACTTTTGTTTATGACTGGCTTATTCTCCTTCTACCATATCTAGTGATATTTTTTCCTGAGAGATCCTGTCCTGTCGTTTGTTCTTGAAGTCGTTATCAGTGTTAGTGTGTTGCCAGAAAGTACTGATATACTTACTTACTTAGTATGTAAGGATGTAACGATTTGCTAGAAAGATCGCCAGGCTTCTCTATTAGCAGTTTTCTTTCTGGTTTTGTTCCGTTCGAGTCCTCTGTCAGTCAGGGACTGTCGGATGTTGTCTTCCCAGCGAACTCTGGACGATCATTGTGGTCTTGTTACCTGGTTCTTCACCTTCCATGTCTCCCCTTCTGCATACATGTCCAAACCATCGTAACTGTGACTGACCCACTCGAGCTTGTAATACCTGGGTTTCAAGATCTTGACGTATTGTCTGACTGCGAACTTTGTCCCTTCTTGTCGCTTGGATCACCTTTCTCAGATACCTCATTTCTAAGGTCTGAAGCTGGCTTCTGTGAGCTGTTGTCATTGCCCATGACTCACTCGTAGGCCAGAACTGGCACATAGAGCGGTATACAGCCATTTTTGTCCTCTTGCTAATTTCCCTTTTGCTGAAAAAAAACTCTGTTTATGGCCTGGGAAAGTCAACCAGCTGCTGCTTTTCGAGCAGCCAGATCTGGTCTGATGTCTCCACTCTGATCTATTACAACTATATCTGATAGATATTTAAACTGGCTGACCTGCTTAAGTACATCTTGTCCCTTACTGATCTGATAGTGCTTCCCCCCCCCCCGTCTCTCTCTCTCTCTCTCTCTCTCTCTCTCTCTCTCTCTCTCTCTCTCTCTCTCTCTCTCTCTCTCTCTCTTGGGATCGCCGTGGTTTTAGTTTTGGAGATACTGATTGTCATCCCTCTTTTCTCTAGACCACTAAAGTTCTGAACAGAGGTCTCTAAACTCAACGCCACATTATCCTCTGCGTTTGCCCTTAACAAAGGCGATTCGCAGGTCTGTTGTGGTTAACAGCTAGGCTACGATAGATGTATTTTTCGGTCCAACACATTGTCATGAAACGTCCAATTAGTCGTCTTTTATCACATTCCTGTTAGTAGGGATTTAGTCTATTCAACAACCCTCGACCCACCCACACCCCATGGGGACCCAGATCCCAAACTGGGAGTTTGAATATTGGCAAGGGAAATAGAGACTGTTTTCAATGGATGAGAAACTAGGTTTATTTTGATGGAAATAGAAGGAATAGAGTGTTCTGCTGGTAATCAGCGAAATGAGATAGCATGGAGAGGAAATAATATAGTTAAGATCGAATCATTATCCCAGGAGGGCGCTAACGGAAACGAGACGCTGTCAAACCACGTTAACGGATTTTTTGGGGAACGATCAGGCGCCGGATCGAATAAACTGAATAGTAGAGCTGTGGTTATCAGTTTAGAAAACGTCTACGCATTCGGGTGATTTATGTAAGGCTAAAGATGTGCCCGGCATTTTGCAGTAAAAAAATTACAAATGTAACTGCCATTATTTCTTTGAAGTCGGAGTGCATCTGCCTGAGAAGCGAGGGACAAACGGACTGCAAAAGTGGATTTAGGCGCAAAACTCTTTTTTTTTCTAACAAGAATAAAGTTTAGGAGTGGACGAAAAACCAGAACTTGCCACTGGAGTTTAGAGCCCGTGAACGATAAGAAGAAGAATAAAGCATCCCATCTAGCGAACAATGACGAAAGGGTGTTACTGCGGTGGGGTTGATGTATCAGTGAAGGAATTAACAACACGGAATGAATCAAAAAGGCTGCAGGAGTGAACTGAATATGTAAAATCTAGAATTAGGTATTGCATAAAAGCAATACGAAAATTCGCTGGTACAGAAAACGGATTTTTTAAAAACGCCAATGCTTTCTGGTGCATGTCAAAAGTGAGGCGACCATCTTTGAACTGTCATTTTGATTTCACCAGGTTTGTCTGCACCATGAGGTCACGAGTCAAACACTCATGACATCTATAACAAACAATACTGACAGATTAAAAGACATGGCTATTGTAATTTTTATCACAATTTTGAAGTTTCCATTTGAAACCCCCTCCTACGAAAACCGCAAATAAAATGGTTAGGAAAGTGTCTTGATACGACATACCTTACACGGTATATATCAAAAGAGGAGAAAGGCGTAGATTATGAGGTAGACCAAGAACAAATGGAAAGATAAAATCAGAGAATCTCTGCAACAACAAGATGTGACTGTGGTCAAGGCGTCCAGAAGATCAGAAATCATAAACGTATTTTCCCTGAGTGACTTCCAAACCCCATTGAGGGGGAAAACAAGAATAGACTAACTGCCTCCTAAACAAGCATGTCGCAGGAGTCGACTAATTGAGGGCTTTCTTTTAAGTAGGAGTACGTCTGCCCAAGTGGCAAGCAACAACCAACTGCATAACAAATAAGTCGGTAAAACGGATCTACACGCAAAACGTAGTCCCTGACACAAAGCCAAAGCCAGGACTTTCCGCCAGAGCTTACCGATGGTGAACAAAGAAAAAGAAGATAAACGTGTATGTTCTTCGACACCTGGAGCAGTGACGAAGATATTTCTGTACATTATCTCCAGGCGAACGATATTCCTCTACGCTATCTCCACGTCGCAGCGTAGCTCTTGTCGCTAGCATTTTTATGCAGATGTCGATAGCAGTTAGAGGGTCAACTTTCACTCGCCTTGACCCGCGCTGAAGACCTAATTAAGTGTTGTTTACATTCACAGAAAAGTTTGCACTGAATTACTCCCGCTTCGAGAGTTTAGGCGCAGAATAGGTAGCGAATTAGAAAAACAAAGAAATTAGCCACAGGAGAAGAAAGGAAAGGGGGTAAATGAGAACTCAGGCGTCAAAGAAGAAAAATAGGAAGAATCGGAGGTGCAGGAGACAAGGGGAATGGGAAAACTTAGTAAGGCAGAGGAGAGGTGAAAACCCATGAAAACAGAGAAATGGGACACAGTAGAAGAAAGAAAAGGGAGAAACTAAGGACTCGGGCATATCGTAAGAAAGAAAGACAGAGACTTGGACTAGGGCATATCGAAAGAAAAAAAGGGAGAAACTCAGGATTGGGGCATATCGAAAGAAATAAAGGGAGAAACTGAGGACTGGGGCATATCGAAAGAAAGAAAGGGAGAAACTAAAGACAGAGGCGCAGGAGAAGAAAGAAAGGGAGAAACTAAGGACTGAGGCATATCGAAAGAAAAAAAAGGAGAAACTAAGGACTGAGGCAAATCGAAAGAAAGAAAGGGAAAAACTAAGGACTGAGGCAAAAGGGGGAGGGGAGAACTGGGGGTATACTTATAAGGACATTTTTACATTTCCGTGTTACGTGCAAAAATAAAGATCGTTAGTTCTGAAGCCACGGAATGTACAGGTTACTATGTTATTTTTGGTTCCGACAGAAAAAAAGCTAAATATCCCCAAGTATGCACTCTCAACAAAAACTATATGGGAAATCATTCAATATCAACCAAAACAGTTCAAGTAACATAATGTCCTTGTATTTATTTAAAATAGTTTTTATTTATAAACTGGGGGGAAAAACAACTGTTAAAATAATATACCATTATAAGTATAAATTAACTCATTTTCAAAACTGCTTGACGCCCAATTGAAACTTCCTAGCACCACACTGGAGGGAAGCTCCCAATCTTTCAAGGTTAGCCATGTGGAGTAACAAGGCCAATGCGAAACACTGAAACAAAAGCAAGACGCTGGAACGTACAGTGGATATTACACAGAAGAAACAATCCATTAACGACGGGTTGTGAGCCCTGACTGAGGTGTCCCTGGAAATAATAATGATTTGAAAGGCGTCCACAGGCGTCTGAAGACGCTTATTTGTCTAGGTAATAGGTTTTTTAAACCTGCTAAAGGCAAGCGACAGCGTAAGGTCAAAGAGAGAGAGAGGGAGAGAGAGAGAGAAAGAATAAATGAACTAAGTACTGTAGTAGTAGTAGTAGTAGTAGTAGTAGTAGTAGTAGTAGTAGTAGTAGTAGTAGTAGTAGTAGTAGTAGTAGTAGATTTTTACCCTACCAGGACATCACACAAGCGATAAACACCCGATGACACAAAGTGCCACCATGTGGATGAGGATCACCATGGAGAGGTCCCAGAAACCTCGTTCAGCCATTAGACCATATTTATGGTCGGGATATAGTGCGGCCCCTGGCAAGAGCCAGAGTAGGGCTTCAAATAACGATAAGTTCCATCTCCCAAAGAGATGACGGGATTAAGTACACTGTTCGAGGTTTTACCTTTATAAAAGATCCATTTTTGTTCAGTATGGGTGTGTCGTTGCAAGAGTGCCACCATAAAGGAAATATTTTTAGGGTGGGGTAGCCTCAGCCCTCTATAATCCTCAAGTGGTGGGGTGCGACTCAAGCCTTGTTTAATTACCTAATAATAATAATGTTCTTTTCTTTTCTTCCGCCAGTGATTTTCTAATGAGAGGGCATCAGACATGTATGAAGATTGAAGAGCCTGTCCACTGATAAATACAACTTGGTATTATAATAATAATAATTATTATTATAATTATAATAATAACAACAACAATAATAATAAATGTATAAACAAATACTTAAAGAGAGAACTCCATAAATGGTTAGGGGTGAGGGCCACTTAGCCCCTATGGAGATTTTCTGGGGAAAAAAGGGAGCTCAGCCCCATAAAAAAATGTGAGGGAGGCCTAAAGGTGGGTGTGACCACCACCCCCCCTTCCTTATTTTCCGGCGCCCCTGCCTCGCTAAGATTTGGAGTAGCCTGCTAAAAGTGTAGAGATGGAAGACAAAGTGTTTTTAACCAGCTGTCAAGGTCACAGATACAACGTTAGCGTTTAGTGTTTAGCATACTTCTGACTTCGTGTTTACAGCTCTGCTGCATTACAAAATGAATCAGAAGCGCCCAAAACTGGAGCACGGATATTCCAAGGCCG